>NW_024121121.1:964908-989908 GCF_016745375.1 Pimephales promelas | reverse complement strand
TTGTTGTTGAGTGTGCTGGCCGCCCTGGGTAAGACACCTCTCTCTTTCTGTTGAGAAAACCACTAAGATTTTACCAAGTTAACAATGTACTCAGCTCAAACTACAAAATGACTACCCTTCTAGTATCTAAGTGTGTTTTTTGTGTCCAGCGCTGGCTGAGCCCAGATACATGGAGGATCAGACCATTGAGGAGCGGGTTGTGGGTGGAGAGGTGGCCAGACCCAACTCATGGCCCTGGCAGGTACGACATTTTTAACATTAACTCAGTTCAAATCCTTTTTAATTGGTTTTGTGGTGGTTTCCCACAACTAAATTGACATGGTTATACCAGCTTAAGGTGGTCAAGCTATTTTTCTAAATATAATGGTACGGATAGTAGAAGGTTTGTTGGTGACGCACTAACAAGATCATCAATATGGTGGTCTACAAAGTTAAGCAGGTTGACGTTGGCACCACAATATTTGTCATATATTTACAACTTTATACCTAGTAAAACCTAAAGCTGGTTAAAACAGCATTTTCCAACGTTAAAAAAGTCCAATCGGCACTTTAAGTTTAATAAACACCACTCACATTGAAATTCATAATCCTTTCATATCCTAACTAAACCTCTTCCTCAGATCTCTCTCCAGTACCTGTCCGGCGGCAGCTACTATCACACCTGCGGTGGGAGTCTGGTCAGAAGGAATTGGGTGATGACCGCCGCCCACTGCGTTGACACGTAATGAATCCACTTTTTGTTGTTGTATCTAAATGGTTGAAACAACAGAAACACATGATAAACTGAGACAGATCACATGATGAGAATGAATATGGAGGAGTTTGAGGTGTCTGCAGAACAATGGTGGGCGTTTCTAAATGTGTGGTGAACTGGTCGGTGTTTTTAAATCATGCAATGAAAATTATGGGTTTTACCTGACCCCACCCCTAAACCCTACTGTCACTGTGACATGGGCAAATCGAAATATTATCGAAGTAAAACCCCTCCATTACGGCCTTGCCCAACTCCCATTGCTGTCCTGAAGAGACAGTTGACTTGACCTTATTCAGAGCACCGCCATGACAGGAATAAAAGCAAGGCTGTGAGCCATTAGACCGTGTTTTCCACTGTAAAAGAAATGTATAAAGCTCCCACTTATAAATTTCCATAGCTCATGTTGTGAGATAGTTTTACAAACGATCTTTTTGCTGTGTTTAATCAATAAAACAGTCCAAAAACACATTAAATAACAGTACAAACCACTGACTGAAGAGATGATTCCAGACCCTCACGGTGACGCTTTATTTCCGTTAAAATCAAAGATGGCGCTGCTGTATTGATCTGAATCGCGCGCGCCTCATGGGAGTAGCGCAGTTCGCCCTCTCGCGGCATATGTAGTACACTTTAAATGTGTTTATGAAATATTTTTGGTTGTACTCGTACACAGGACGCAGACAGCTGTGTATTAACCATACAGACTCTTCGAAATTTTGTCTATTTTTCGCATTTAATCATGACCCACTATAAAACAAAAAGTGTTCAGTTGTTCCTTACTTTACCTATGCGTTTCTGAATGTGTTTCAGCTCGAGAACTTGGCGTGTCGTCCTGGGCGACCACGACATCTACAGCCAAGAGGGTCGCGAGCAGTACATGACCGTCAGTCAAGTCATTATCCACCCCAACTGGAACAGCAATAATGTGGCTGCTGGGTGCGTAGCCTATATAACATACAAAACATACACGACTGTGGCGACAGTTACACAATATATGAAGAATATATGAAGTGCCATCTGATATTTTCTTCTAATGATCGGTTTTTATCAATTTATCATCTTCTAATGATCATTTCAAGTTGTTCATTTATTTCACTTTGATGGCAATGAAAATGACCTAGACCTATAAAGTGAAATTACCGAATTTAAATATACGAGCTTGATAAAAATGCTAATTTTAGAAGAAAATTTCAGATGGCAATCATAGGCTTTTGCATCTGAAGTCTTCATAGATAATTACACCTATACCTTTTAACACAACAACTCGACTGTAGGCTATCAATTATACAAAGAAACACAAACAACACTATATTACCAAGTCATTTACAATAAAATACGTGAGTAACGCAAATGTAAAAAGTGAATACCGTACCTTTATTGTAATTTATCGGCCATTAAAGGTACGCAGCACAATTGTATTAATAATTACTATAGTAGTAATATAAAAGTAGCCTACAAGTAGTAACATGTAACTACTATGTCACCTTAACATAAAGTGTTACCTTATTTTAAACGCATCATATATCAACAAAATTATGCTTTAACTTTAATGCTACACATGCAATTACACATTATATCAAAGCATATATGGAGACTGTATTGAATTTTTGACACAAGTTTCATGCATGACTACCTGGACTTTTATCATCAACACAACATGACAATATTAAAGATTTTCTAAAGTTATAGCTCCCCATAGAAATGAATTGTGCCTCTGTGGTGTGTGTTCTTTGTTTTTCAGATATGACATCGCTCTCATGCGCCTGTCCTCTGATGCCACTCTGAACACGTACGTTCAGCTGGCCAGCCTTCCTCCCTCTGGACAGGTTCTGCCCCACAACAACAACTGTTACATCACCGGCTGGGGCCTCACTCAGAGTCAGTCTCACTTCAGAGAGCTTTGACGTTGACTAAAATCATTTGCATGATTCCTGATTCCTTCCTCTCATGGATGTGATATTTATTTAGCTGGTGGGTCACTCTCCGCTCAGCTGAAACAGGCCTACCTGCCCGTGGTGGATTACAGCACCTGCTCTCGTAGCGACTGGTGGGGAAGCACGGTGAAGAACACCATGGTGTGCGCTGGTGGCGGAAGCTTGTCTGGATGCCAGGTGAGAAAGACTGGCTGTCAAATAGATCATGAACTCTTTCATACTGCAGTAAATGTCTAATTCTGTCTCCCATCGTGTTGTTTTTAGGGTGACTCTGGTGGTCCTCTGAACTGTCAGGTCAGCGGTCAGTACGTCGTCCATGGTGTGACCAGCTTTGTGTCATCATCGGGTTGTAATGCCTACCAGAAGCCAACAGTCTTCACTCGTGTGTCTGCCTTCAGCAGCTGGATCAGTGGAGTAAGTGCAATTATATCACCATTATAATAAAACATTAGAAATATTTACATAAGGAACTAACAAGCAATCAATGCAATTGTTGTGTCTTATAATACTCGATTTTCATTTAAAATTTCTTGTGTCATTTTGTTCATTTCAGTACATTGGATAAGTGGAAAAACTGAGAAGATGAAAGAAGAACGTCCTCCATTTATCAGCTTTTAACATCTGCAATGGCAAACAATATTTTCAATAAACTTAACATCTAATCTTGGGCTGCTTTTGAATCATTTTAAAGATGTGTGTCCTCGTTTATGTCACTTACGGCTCTGAGACACGAAGGTTGAGGATCCAAATGAAGTTTTATTGTACAGAGGGTAATCCAAAGACGTAATCCAGAAAACAGGCAATATGTCAAAAACAAGATCATGGGAATAACAAACAGAATGCTCAGAATTGCAGTACAAACACTAAACAAGACTTTGCAGGGAATGAATGTGAAAACCAGGCTATTATAGTGTGAGTTAACCATGGTAATGAGACACAGGTGAGTCTGAACACAGGATTATGGGAAATCTGTGGATGTGTATTGTCCTGGTGGAGAACCCTATGATGGTAATCCCGGGCACTCTCACTGGTGATCGTTAGTTTATTCAATGATAACAGGCTTCTTATCCACTGCTCATATGAAACTTACAAAAACGTCAAACTGTATCTAGAAGCGTCTGTGTCGAGGCCTAAAGGTGCTGTAACTAGTTGTTGAGCATGAAACGGTGCAAAACATTCAGTTTTTATATTTTGCTTTCTCAGCATCTGATTGGCTGTTCGCTACTGATGTCACTCCTAAACTCAGGATCAAAGCCCGAGTTGACGGAGAAAGTTGATGATCAGAATGTGACCAACAAAGGTTGGATTGGTTTGGTTTTGTAAACGTGAAACTAGTCCAGTAATCCTGAGTTTGTTCAACTGCCATCATGGTACAGACCCCAGATCAAGACCAAACCAAGACTTTTGAGGGGTTGAGATAATTGAGATCAAGACAAGAGCACGGCACGGCGAGACAGAGTCAAGAACAGACCAGCGCTCCTTAAATTATTCTAAAAGATCCACATTTACTGCCTGAGAAATGTCTTATTTAATCAATAGGATGAATCCCATCAGCAACCAGACCACACATCTGGACATCACTCCGTCAGACACATTGAGGGGTCATAGGCCCCTATTAGTGACATGATGACATCATTTTAATTTAGGGGTGAACTATCCCTTTAAATATGTTAGTCACTCCTCTTTTAAACAGGTCAATCATGTTCTGATCTCAGACTTTTGTTAATCCTAATATATAATCCTATATAATTCCTGATATTTAAGTAATACACAACCTGCTTTCAAGATAAGGCCCTTAAACGCACTGTTATGGAAACTAACTAGCATTCCTGTGGCTATTAATTAGTGTTTCGGACACAAATTACGAAAGTAATGAGGGAGGTTTTTAATACAAAAAGTGTATAAATTTGGGTTCTTTCCTCAAAGCTTTTTTTTCCCTCGAGGCTTCTACTGCCACCTGGTGCTCAAAAAAGGAAGTGCATCTATTGAAGAAGAACATGCCGAACTTGAATTGTAATGAAAAAAAAAAAAACTCGTACTTTTATTTTTTTTAATAACAAGACAAATTTGAACACAAAATCATTATTATTATCACCAAGTTCAGCTAGTTGAACAACATATGATCTTGCGGTCCCATTTCATCTCTGGGTGTTTGCAGTTATGATTAACACAACTTGAGAATATTTTAAGGTATTTTATTTTTCACTGTATAAGCTCAGATTTAATGTACTATCAAAATTTGATCAGTACAGAAGGAAGCAACACACATTTCACACAATTTGACCTTTTTATTATTTATTAATATTGAATATATAGGTACACATATTGTTAAAACAGATGTTAGGAAGCAAAACAAGGGTTTCTCCACTAGAGGACATCGACATACGATCAGAGACATGCATCGAACATGAACATGTATTCCTCAAGCAGATAATTTTAGCAAAATTAATAAAACAACACGATGTGGTTGTAGTTTAAGTTCTAGGATTGAGCAAAGGCATTTTTCCATCTTTTTTTGCAACAAGAGTAAAACTTCTTCTTCTTGTTATTATTACAAGTGCAACAAGAGTCATTTTTAAGTGCTTCAGCATGAATACAAATAAATTCACTTCACATATAAAATCTGACATTCACATCTGCTTGAAAGATGAACAGATTCACTTCAGATCAGACCCTTATTGAAGTATAATTACTAAAGCAAAATAAGGCACACATCTAAGATTTCTATGAAAACAATATTAAAGAATGTCAACTTAGGTAGTTGTATTCGTTTTTTTTTTTTTTTTTTTACAATAAAAGTGTAACAAAGGTCATGTGATCTCAGTGATCAATGCTGAACATCCACATTAATCTGGCACTGGTGTTATTTACATAAAACACCACATTCACAGGTTATAGAAATACTGCTGTGGCAAAGCAATTATAAAAAGCATAATTACTTAAACTTGCAATCACATAAAATAAAATCTGTAAAAGTCAGATGAGTATTATGTTAATAGAGTAACAGATATGAAGCGTAACATTATAAAAACAACATATAAAACTGTTTGATAAACACATTTCCCTGTTCATCTGAAACCAAAGAAGCTTTTTTTTTTTTTACAAGTTTAACAGCTCAACAGACGGCTTCATTCCTCACTTTAAGGCTCATATAAGCAGAAATGTGTTTTGTTGTTGTAGCTGGAGCTGAAATGTTGATGATGTCAGAGTGATTGACACTAGTGGGTGTGTCTTATCTCACCACAAGTAATCTCATCCCCTCCTGTTCATTCTCTTCATCCAGATCCTCTTCATTCACCGGCGGCATCTCTATAGTCGTATCATTCACTCGGTTTCCTGAGGAATCAGCCAGAAAATACACAGACAATGACAGATATTAAAAAGAGAAATGTACTAGTCTAGATTTCAGAACTTAAGCTGAACACACACTACAAGATAATCAGG
This sequence comes from Pimephales promelas, assembly GCF_016745375.1. Next base: position 983,776 of record NW_024121121.1, on the reverse strand, counting down.
TCGATTTTGGGCCCAGTTCTCCCCATCCAAGTACGATAATTATCTTGATGGATCTAGATGATCTTGTCAGGTTTTCCTGTGGTGTGAAGTGTGTTAAGACTGAATCTGCTCTGAAGAACGTCAGGGTCGCACCGATCTCAAATAATCGTTAATATCCAACATATTGAATATTTACAATCAGAAATCCTGTTTTGTGGAATGAACCCCGAGGAGAAACGCACATACACTCGTCACAAAACACAATAAATAAAATGAAAATAAAGAAATGATTAAAATAACGAAAGTATCACCAGATCTGACTCTGGGGGTTTCAAACTTTTTGATAACAAGAATCCCCATATATACTTATCCCATCATGATCCTAAAATACTATATATGAGCAACATTAATAGTGATGTTATAAACAAGCACCCCTTGTTGCCTCTCAGGGGCCCTGGAGCACAGTCTGAAAACCTGTGTGCTTTACAATCATAATTCAGAAAATAAACACAGCAATAACATGACATACAATATTATAGTTTAGTTGTTGTATTCCTCGTTGTTTTCATTTCATTTGTTGTAAAAACAGTAAGGGAAACATCACTAAAATATCAAACTGAACGACAATACTCACTACATGCAAAAACTATGAAGGTCTTGTTTGTGTTTCCTCTGCTGCTGATGATCCGTAGTTTATATTTTCCAGCATGTTCAGACTGCTCGTCCGACTGTTACTGTACTTCATTTTATTTTGATTCTAAATTGTTTTATTTACTGTATTTTATTTTATTTATTTTTTTATTCGAAACTGTTTTAATTACTCTGATTTCTTTAGATTATTTTAATTTCTTCTATGTAAAGCACTTTGAATTACCACTGTGTATGAAATATGCTATATAAATAAACTTGCCTTGCCTTCTGATCCTGTTCTGTCTCCATATTCGGAGCTGAAGATGCTAGATCACGACAATAGACATGGGCTACTAATTATGAAAAATTTAAAAATGCAAAATGATGTGAGGGTTATGTTTAGGGGACAAAAAAAAATTACGCCAATGTAAAGTCCTCATAATAATAGTGCCACCACCGTGTGTGTGTGAGAGAGAGAGAGAGAGTGTGTGTGTGTACAGTATACGAGTCAAAAGTATAAACTGTCAGTGACATGCAAATGAAAAAATGTAACTCTAATAAATAGCTGGAAGCGCAAAACTTTGTTTACAAGCAGAGGAAGATGCGCGCTGTACATACGCTTTTCAATTAGCGCATTTTCCACACTATAAGGTGCACTTAAAAGCCTTTAATCTTCTCAAAAAACGACAGTGTTCCTTATAATCCGGAGCGCCTTATATATGGATCATCATTTTATACGGTAGGGGGCGATAAAACTCCTAAGCAGTGAGCAGCCGGTAACAAGAAGTAGACGAATGAGAACGTCCTCGTCTCAGTTCTCGCGCATGCGCCCATAAGGAAGTAATAGAATAGTTGAATAAAGTCGTTATTTATGTTTTTTTTTTGGCACAAAAAGTAGTCTCGTCGCTTGATAAACTTATAATTGAGCCGCTGTAGGCACATGGAATATTTAAACCTTTTCTTTGATGACTTTATGGGCCGTCAAGAGCCAGTCCCTTAGGAAGCCAATGAAGGAGTGATCCATCTCTCAGATTCAATCAAAAATATCTTTATTTGTGTTCCGAAGATGAACGAAGGTCTTACAGGGTTGGAACAGCATGGGGGTGAGTAATTAATGACTTAATTTTCATTTTTGGGTGAACTAACCCTTTAAGAACAAGTTTTAACCTGAATAAAATATTCTCTGCAAATACATCATTTAATATATTTTTTCATGCTTTAGCTTCGATTGAAACTATTTTCATTGATGGAGCAAAAAACACAAAGTGGATCATCTCCTTTCACAAAGACCTCATCTATATTTGAAAAATAAATCGAAAGAACTACTTACCAAAGACAGAAACAACAAATCTCTTGCTTGTGATTTCTCTGCTGCTGATGATCTGTAGTTTATAATCTCCAGTGTGTTTAGTTGTGATGTCTGTGATGATCAGAGATCCAGTCTTCTCATCCAGCTTCAGTCTGCCTCTGAATATCCCATCATCAGCATCATCATGTGTTTTTAGAGTCCCTCCACTGATTTCAGCGATGAGAATGTCTCCATATCCAAACCTCCACTGTATCAGATCATCTTTCTGTATTTCAGTTTCAGGGTTTATGATCAGATTCTTTCCCTCTTCCACTGATATCCTCTCTTCATTAGTGACAGCAGCAGATAGAAACAGAGAAACACAGAAATGTTGCCATCAGATCAAGAGTGTGAATGTGAATCACAGCCTGAAACTACAGGTTCAGGTTCAGGTTTATTGATATAGCCCATTTCATACACAGGTAGCCCAATGTGCTTTACACAATCATAGCAGTTAAGAAACAATTTACATACATCAATCACACACACAAATTCAAAAAATAAATAATCATAAATAATCATTACAAAAAATAAAAACATGTAGCTTAACAAGGAAATAAAAAGAGTCAGTAGAAAGCATCGTAAAAAAGTTTCGTTTTTAATCTAGATTTAAAAATAGAGATAGTGGGGGAGGTCTTAATGTCTACAGGAAGACGGTTCCAAAGACGGACCGCATAGCAGCTGAAGGCTGCTTCTCCCTGCTTGGTACGAGCGCTGCATTGTACTAGCTCGAGTTTACCAGCAGATCTAAGTGATCTTGAGGGGGTATATTTTTTAAGCATATCTGCCATATATAGAGGTCCTTGACCATTTAGTGTTTTAAAAACAAGAAAAAGAACTTTAAAATCAATTCTATAAGTCACTGGTAACCAGTGTAGAGATTTTAAAATTGGTGTGATATGATCCTTTCTTTTGGTCCTGGTCAGTAGCCTTGCTGCTGCATTTTGGATAATTTGAAGAGATTTTATTGTTTTTTTAGGGAGACCAGTGAAAAGACCATTACAATAGTCCACCCTACTGGAAATGAAAGCATGAATAAGCTTTTCTAAGTCTGCCGGTAATATGAAGTTTTTAACCTTTGCAATATTTTTTAAGTGATAAAAAGACGATTTTGTGACTGACTTCATGTGGCTATTGAAGCTTAAGTCGCTGTCAATAATGACCCCGAGGTTCTTCACAGTTTCCACTACCTCAAAACCTTTCATTCCCAATAGTGTGGCAACCTTTAGTCTCTGATCCTTTTTCCCAAAGATAATTACTTGAGTTTTGTCTGTGTTTAATTTAAGGAGATTTCTTGACATCCAGTCTTGGACTTGATCAAGACAAAGATAAAGAGATTCAAGGGGAGCAAACTCATTAGGGGACAAGGATAGGTATAACTGTGTGTCATCTGCGTAGCTATGATAACTAATAGAATAATTTTTCATAATTTGGCCAAGTGGGAGCATGTATAGATTAAACAAAAGAGGGCCAAGGATTGAACCCTGAGGGACACCACATGTTAAGGACACTGGAGCTGAAGCATGATGACCAATAGAAACATAAAAACTCCTGTCTTCTAAATAGGACTTTAACCAGCAGATGACCGAGCCAGAGAGACCCACACAGCATTTAAGTCTTTCTACAAGTATGCTGTGATCGACAGTGTCGAACGCCGCACTGAGGTCCAACAGCATAAGAACAGTGGTTTTTCCAGCATCATTATTTTGCCGAATGTCGTTAACTACTCTAATCAGAGCTGTTTCAGTGCTATGGTATTTTCTAAAACCTGACTGGTTGGGATCCAAACAGGAGGTTGAGGTTAAAAATGCGGACACTTGATTAAAAACAATTTTTTCAATTATTTTACCGATGAAAGGCAAATTTGATATGGGTCTGTAGTTGTTAAGAACAGACTCATCCAGGTTATTCTTTTTAAGTAAAGGCTTTACAACGGCTATTTTAAGGGAATTGGGAAATACGCCGTTCATAAGAGAAGTATTAATTATTAAAAGCACATCAGTTGCTATTAAATGAAGCACAGATTTAAAAAAACTAGTGGGTAAGATGTCCAGCTCAGATGTGGAAGAGCTTAGACTTTGTACAGTCTTTTCAAGAGTGTCAAGGTCAATAGGACTGAAATTTGAAAAAGTGCTAAGCTGATCCCTTTGAGTTGGTAATTCAAAGTAAGAGATGCTATGTGACGTATATGAGATATTATGTCTTATGTTCTCTACTTTGCTCTTAAAAAAAGAAGCAAACTCATTGCACTTTTCAACTGAGAGTAGTTCAGGAGCCAGATGGGGGGAAGGGTTTGTTAACTTCTCAATGGTGGAAAAAAGCGCGCGGGAGTTATTTGCTTTACTGTTGATAATATTGGAAAAATGAGATTGTCTAGCTTTACAAATAACAGAATTATATTCACGAAGTGTCCCTTTATGAATCAGATAATCTGAATTAAGTTTGGATTTACGCCATTTCCTTTCTGTTCTCCTACATTCTTTCTTTTGCAGTTTAACTAGCGGATCATTCATCCATGGAGCTTTCTGTTTAGTGGATTTTTTCCGTTTTAAAGGAGCAATGTCATCCATTATATTAGTCATTTTTAAATTAAAATCTTCCAACAAGTTATCAGCAGTATTAGGAAGTGAGCTTTTGGACTCACAAAGTGTTTGCTCAAAAAGAACACAAGTTTTGTCATTTATAGCTCTTTTTCTGATCATAATAGAGTTATTCTGACAATATGGGAGCAAGCAGACTTCAAAGAAAATACAGCAGTGATCAGACAAAGCTAAATCCACTATAGATGTGGAAACAGTTACACCCTTTGTCATAACAAGATCGAGTGTATGGCCCTGAGAGTGAGTAGGGCTCTGTATATGTTGTGTCAGATTAAAAACATCGATCAGAGCCAAAAAGTCTCTTGCATGCGTGTTATCAGAGTTATCTACATGGATGTTGAAATCACCTGATATAACAATACTATCAAAGTGAACACAGATTTCAGAGAGCAATTCACAGAAATCTTCAAGAAAAACTGCAACTGATAAAGTAGGAGGTCTATATACAGTTAACAATAGGGTTTTTGGACAGCTTTTAAGGACAGCAGAAAGATATTCAAAAGAAGCATAGTCACCATAGAATGACTGTTGACACTGAAATTCTTTTTTAAAAATTTTAGCTATTCCTCCCCCACGTCTATTTTCACGGTTGATGCTTATAAAGTTATAGTCGGGGGAGAAGATTCAATAAGAATACTATTGCAGTTTACCGAATCAAGCCAAGTTTCAGTTAAAAATAAAAAATCAAGTTTATATGTGGAGATAAGATCGTTAATTAAAAAAGACTTTTTTATAAGTGACCTGATATTTAGCAGAGCAAGTTTTACCGTAGGAGATATACTTTTTTCCACAGGAACAGATGATTTCTTACAAATAAGAAGTAGATTAGATGGGTTTGGTCTGCGAGCCGAGTTGCATTTAGATCTATTCCCCTTTGCTATATTGGAACCAATTTGCACGGTAATAGGAGCCTGTAAGGACATAATAGGAGTATGCAGGTATAGATCTGATGAACATAGATCTATGCAGGGGGACAGTTCAGCAGGACCCTCATAATTACTATGCTTAGTGAAACAGGGAAGGGCTGTAGGAGGGTCAGGCTGAGCATTATGTCAGTCCATGCCAAAGGCGATATAGTTCACTAGGTTGGAGGTGAGCAGCTTGGTCCCTCTCCTATTCAGATGAAATCTGTCAGCATTAAAGAGGTCATGCCTAGTCCAAAAGGAGTCAAAATTAGGAATAAAATTAAATCCAGCAGCTACACAGAAGTGGCATAGCCATTGATGCAGTCCATAAAGACGACTAAAGTATTCAGAGCCCATAGAAGGGGAGGGGAGAGGACCAGATAGAATACAGCGTTTACCCAAGGATTCAATTTGAAACGATAGTTCCTCGAGCTCTAAATGGAGTCTGGCTGATTGCCTATCCATAATCTCATTAGTCCCGGTGTGAACAATGACTATTTTGACAGATGTATGTGAGTGAAGAAGTTTAGGCAAAAGCTTGATGAAATCACCAATCCCGCCATTTGACAGACAATAAGTGATACACCCTGGAAGTTTAACTCCCTTGACGGAAGAATCACCAAGCAGGAGGACTTGTGGCAATGAGATGTCATTATACATATAGGAAGAAAGATTCTGGTTAATTATATGTGTGGCAGAAGACTGAGGCTCCTGAGAGCCAGGGGGCACAAGTGGCTCAGCGCCAGTAGTTATCGCAGGGTCAGAAAGTCGAGAAAAAGACGCCAAGCGTGTGACGTCATCACTCGACGCCAAGAAACCCGGCGTAGTATCTGTTGCAGATGGAAATGCCGGTGGAGCACAGCCGATGTCACCACTAACTTCGGAGGAAGAGAGGCAGCGACGGCGCTTTTCACATCTTTCTATAGGCATGGGTGAATTTGACCGCTTTCTCGACTTGTGGATGGAGTTATTGTAGTTTTTGCCTGGCCTCACAAGGTTTGACAGGCACCCAGCATTAAACTGCGCGGCCGGGGCTGTATTATCCGTAGAGTGTAACGGGGAGTTCGTAGCCTCAAACTCGACCTCCAGGCCAGCCCCTTGAAGAGTCGCCAGTGGTGCATAGAAGTTTGAAAGAGTGAAAAGTGTTAAAGTATGTTCATTATGTCCTCAGTTGTATGCTGTGTGTGTAATATAATGCAATGCTATACTGTTCAGTGTTGTGCATATGTTTATGCCACAAGAGGGCACTAAAGTATAGGCTGTGGAGGATGCGTTTGTATTATTATTATGTTTGTCCAAGTTGATTTACCGTAGTTAAGAGGATCATATTACTGAGAGAATCTTTATTACTCTCTGTGCTGTTCGACCGTGAGACTGATGTGTCAATAGCTGAAATAAATATGCCAAGAACGGGTAACTCATCTCTATCGTCCACTCTTTTCTTTTGAATGGAACGCAAGCTGAAACATAACTCAACAGGTTATGGGCCCAGATGTCGTTCGGAAGATAAGTTTTGTTGTTTTCCACCGTTTAGAAAGTCGCAACGGACCGCGTGCTAACGGGCTGCAAAGGAAAATAGGACGCAAACATGACGGAACAAAGAAGGACGTGCAGGCTGCCTCGATTGACGTTCGACGGAGATGAGACTAAGTATGAGCTATGGGAGACCAAAATGTTGGGACATTTCCATTTATCAGGGCTAAAGAACACGGTGCTGAGAGAACCGGTGTCAGAAGAAGAGATAGCGGCGGATGCGGGGAAAAATGCTGACGCATATGCCGAGTTGATTTTACTACTCGATGACAAAAGTCTCTCGTTAGTTATGAGGGATGCGCCCAACGATGGAAGAAAAGCTCTAGCAATATTGAGAGAGTATTATGCAGGGAAGGGAAAGCCCCGTATAATCAACTTGTACACCACGTTGACATCGCTTCTGAAGGCAAACGATGAAAGTGTAATGGACTATATTATCAGAGCTGAAACCGCCATTACAGCACTGCGGAACGTGGGTGAAACGTTAGGAGACGGACTGCTAGTTGCTATGGTATTAAAGGGATTGCCTGAGAGTTTTAAACCATTCGCAATACATGTGGCCCACACAGACGATACAATCACGTTTGCAGAATTCAAGACTAAACTACGTAATTTTGAAGAGACAGAGAAGATAAAAGCAGCTGAGTCGAGCGACAGTGTGATGAAGACTCAAGGGAAAGCCGGACGGCGGCCCGCCAAGACGAACGCACGTGGCTGGATCAAGGACGACTCAGAGATGGTGTGCTTCAAGTGTGGCACCAAAGGCCACAGAGCGAAAGGATGTCGACAGAAAACATGGTGTAGTTTCTGCAGAAGTGACACACATAAAGACGCCACATGTAGACGTAAGGACAAAAAGGATGGTGCGAGTAAGGCCTCAGAAGAAGCAGAGGACTACGTGTTCAAGATGAGAGACGGAGGGACCAGTATCCAGCGGCAGCCGATATGTAGCATCCAGGAGAGGGGTCTGATGGTGGACACAGGAGCTACCTCTCATATCATCACGGACATAAGCATGTTCAAGAGTTTTGACTGCACATTCAGGCCAGAAACGCACAGTGTTGAGCTGGCAGACGGCACCCGATGTAGTGGGATCGCTCAGAGAAGGGGAAATGCTGAGGTTTCCCTCATTGACAGCAGAGGACAACGATGCAAGGCGGTGCTGAAAGACGCTTTGTTTGTGCCGTCGTACCCCCAGAGCATCTTCTCAGTGAAGGCAGCCACCACAAGTGGAGCTACGGTTGTCTTTAAAGAAGATAAAGATGCCCTGATAACCAGAGACGGTACCAGATTTGACATTCACGTGTATGGTAGGCTGTATTATTTGCATACTGAAGCTGAGCCTAATGATAAGTGTAATGCATGTCACGACATACAAACATGGCACGAGATTTTAGGGCACTGTAACTATGACGATGTTCTTAGGTTGCAAAATGTTGTGGAAGGTATGCAAATCAAGGGCAAAATAGGCCGACCTGAGCAAGAGTGTGAGGTGTGTATTCAGGGAAAATTTGCCCAAACCAGAAATAGGGATCCTGATATCAGAGCAAAAGCTTCCTTACAGATGGTACACACAGATCTCGCAGGTCCAGTAGCCACAGAGTCGATAGATGGGTACAAATATGTGCAGTCATTTACTGACGATTACTCCAGTGCAGTATTTGTATATTTTCTTAAGAAGAAAAGTGATACAGTACAGGCTACAGAAAAGTTCCTAGCAGATGTATCCCCTTATGGGACAGTGAGATGCATCAGATCTGACAATGGAACAGAGTTTACGTGTGGTGATTTCCAAGCTCTGTTAAGGAAAAACAAAATTAGACATGAAACGTCAGCTCCGTATTCGCCACACCAGAACGGAACTGCCGAGAGAGGTTGGCGTACTCTTTTTGAGATGGGTAGATGCATGATACTTGAAAGTGCATTACCAAAGCAGCTATGGAACTACGCAGTACAAACAGCAGCAATAGTACGCAACAGGTGTTTTAACAGGCGTACAGGGCAGACTCCTTATGAGTTGCTGACTGGCAAGAAGCCTAATGTATCTAAAATGCACAAGTTTGGGTCTACCTGCTACACATACAAACAGGACAAGGGAAAACTTGATTCCAGATGTGACCAGGGACGTTTTGTAGGTTACGACAAAAACAGTCCGGCGTATTTGGTTTATCATCCAGACACAAACAAAGTACAGAAACACAGGCTAGTGAAGTTTGTGAGCAATACAGCTGTGGAAAAACAGACACAAACAGGTGAGCCAGATATAAGTGATGACTCTGACAGTGTGCGACCCAGGACTAGTGAGACCACAGAGAGCGAGCGTACAGAAAATGCTTCAGAGCCAAGTGTGCGAAGTAGAAGTGTACATAGTGACGGTCCAAGTGCAGTAACGAGGTTTAGTGAGCATGATCAAGCACAACCGAGTGTGACATGTGGTGAACCTAAGAGTCAGAGGTATCCGACTAGAGAAAGAAAAACACCGAGCTACTTAGATGACTACGTAACTGAAGGAAGTGATAGTGATGAGGTTCATATCACGGTAGACTACTGCTGCAGAGCGGTGTGTGGCATTCCACAGACTTTTGAGGGAGCAATGGAGTCAGATAACTCAAAAGAATGGAGAAAAGCTATGGAAGAAGAAATTCAGTCCTTAAATGAGAACAAAACCTTTACTCCGACAACACTGCCAGTAGGCAAGAAAACAGTGGGGGGTAGGTGGGTCTACTCTATCAAGGCTGATGTAGACGGAAAAGACAAATTCAAAGCACGTTTTGTGGCTAAAGGCTACAGCCAGAGAATGGGAATAGACTATGGGGAGACTTTTTCACCCACGGCAGATTTGACAAGTGTAAGGGTGGTGTTACAGAAAGCAGCGCAGGAGAATTTGCTCCTACACCAAATGGACGTGAAAACAGCGTACTTGCACGCACCCATAGACTGTGAGATCTACATCAATCCACCAGAGGGTTTTCAAGAGAAAGAGGGTATAGTCTATAAGCTGGAGAAATCACTTTACGGTCTAAAGCAATCTGGGCGAAATTGGAATAGAGTTTTGCACGATTGTCTAACTGAGGACGGGTTTGCACAAAATCAAGCCGATCACTGTGTCTATGCCAAAGAGTCAAAAGAAGGAAAGGTGATCATAATCGTATGGGTCGATGACCTGATCATTGCAACAAGAAATCAAGAAAGATTGAAAAAGGTGAAAGAGATGCTTGCAGAAAAGTTTAAAATGAAAGGTCTGGGCCAACTTAAGCATTTTCTGGGTATCGATTTCAGTCAGTCAGATGGATGTGTAAAAATGTCACAAGAAAGGTACACTAACAAGATACTACAGCGTTTTAATATGCAAGACTGTAGGACCAGAGAAACACCCTGTGAGCAAAAGTTAGAGTATACTGAGGATGCAGTAAAAATGGAAGATGTCAGGGTGTACAGAGAGGCTGTGGGAAGTCTTATATACCTGCCTACTTGCACCAGACCAGATTTGAGCTTTGTGGTGAGCAGGTTATCGCAGTATCTTGCTGAGCCTACGGAGGAGCAGTGGGTCACTGTGAAGCACGTACTTCGTTATCTCAAAGGCACAGCAGAGAAAGGGTTAAGTTTTAGGAGAAACGACAGTGAAAAGCTAGGCATACAGGCCTACAGTGATGCCGATTGGGCGGCTGATACCAGTGACAGACGCAGTACAACGGGATACTGTGTGAGCCTCAGTAAGAACAGCTCCCTGGTCTCGTGGAAGACTAGGAAGCAGCCTACTGTTGCGTTGTCGACATGTGAGGCGGAATATATGGCGCTGGCTTCAACCTTACAGGAGTGTCTATACCTAGAGCAGTTACTGGGAGGTATAGATGACTACAAGTACAAACAAACTATAATACATGAGGACAATCAGGGAACAATCGCTCTCGCCAAAAACCCTGTAAACAGACGGAGATGTAAACATATCGACATAAAGTACCACTTTATTAGATCTGCTGTAAGTGAGGGAAGAGTGATTTTGATGTATTGTTCTACTGATGACATGATTGCCGATTTAATGACCAAACCTGTGAATAAGTTGAAACTTAAGAGGTTTGCAGGTGCTCTTTTTGGAGATTGATATGTGTATGACAAATGTCCACATTCATTCTGTTTTTTTTTTTTTTTTGTTTTCCTTTAGTGTATAGCAACCTGAGTACAAGTGGGGGTGTAAAAGTATGTTCATTATGTCCTCAGTTGTATGCTGTGTGTGTAATATAATGCAATGCTATACTGTTCAGTGTTGTGCATATGTTTATGCCACAAGAGGGCACTAAAGTATAGGCTGTGGAGGATGCGTTTGTATTATTATTATGTTTGTCCAAGTTGATTTACCGTAGTTAAGAGGATCATATTACTGAGAGAATCTTTATTACTCTCTGTGCTGTTCGACCGTGAGACTGATGTGTCAATAGCTGAAATAAATATGCCAAGAACGGGTAACTCATCTCTATCGTCCACTCTTTTCTTTTGAATGGAACGCAAGCTGAAACATAACTCAACAAAAAGGCTCTCGTCATCATCCGGAGAGAAACGGGGAAGAGAAATCCGTCGGCCGTCCTTCGGCCCGACTATGGTCCAGGTGTTCAGTGGATCTGTCACAGTAACGACACTGGCGGGGACCTTAGCGGCATCATCCGTAGCGCCAGGTTTAGAAACTAGATGTAATGAATCCACCCGTGAAAGAAGTAGAGACTGTCGCCGTAGAACATCATCCAGTAGAACCTCTATTGAGCGAAGCTCCGACCTGAGGTTGGCTGTCTCATCAGCGTTTGCAGAGATGGCAACAGGCATGCAGTCGTCAGTGGTCATAGTAAGCTCAATATTCCGTATATTCCGTATATAAGAGTGAAGATGACTTTTTGGATATTTTTTTCTTTCTCTTTCTGCCTTTCTCTTGATGTCTACTGATGACTACTACAGAAATATCATTCAGATGGACATGATTTACAGTCTTCTCACACAGAAAATTCATATTACTGTCTCAGTTCCAGTTTGATGAACACTGATCTGAGAAGTGCTGATCTATATAAAAGCTGAAGGAAATACTTGCATATGCAGGTCAGCAACAAAATGTTTTAGCTAAATTTGACAAGCTGTAAAGCTGTATAAAATAAAGAGATTCAGATGAATATACTTTCATGTCATGATCCTGGTCTGTCTCCATATTCTGAGCTGAAGATGCTAGATCACGACAATAGACATGGGCTACTAATTATGAAAAATTAAAAACATGCAAAAAAAAAATGATGTGAGGGTTATGTTTAGGGGACAGAAAAAACATTAAGCCAATGGAAAGTCCTCATAATGATTGTGCCACCACCGTGTGTTTTTGTGTGTGTGTGTGTGTGTGTGTATTTATGTGTGTGTGTGTGTGTGTGTGTGTGCAGTATATGAGTCAAAAGTATAAACTGTCAGTGACATGCAAATAAAAACATATAACTCTAATAACTTTAATATTTAAGAACAAGTTTTAACCTGAATAAAATATTCTCTGCAAATACATCATTTAATATATTTTTTCATGCTTTAGCTTCGATTGGAACTATTTTCATTGATGGAGCAAAAAACACAAAGTGGATCATCTCCTTTCACAAAGACCTCATCTATATTTGAAAAATAAATCGAAAAAACTACTTACCAGAGACATAAACAACAAATCTCTTGTTTGTGTTTCCTCTGCTGCTGATGATCTGTAGTTTATAATTTCCAGTGTGTTCAGTTGTGATGTCTGTGATGGTCAGAGATCCAGTCTTCTCATCCAGCTTCAGTCTGCCTCTGAATCTCCCATCATCAGCATCATCATGTGTTTTTAGAGTCCCTCCTCTGATTTCAGCGATGAGAATGTCTCCAAACCTCCACTGTATCAGATCATCTTCCTGTATTTCAGTTTCAGGGTTTATGATCAGATTCTTTCCCTCTTCCACTGATATGTTCTCTTCATTAGTGACAGCAGCAGATAGAAACAGAGAAACACAGAAATGTTGCCATCAGATCAAGAGTGTGAATGTGAATCACAGCCTGAAACTACTACAGAAATATCATTCAGATGGACATGATTTACAGTCTTCTCACACAGAAAATTCATATTACTGTCTCAGTTCCAGTTTGATGAACACTGATCTGAGAAGTGCTGATCTAAATAAAATCTGAAGGAAATACTTGTGGACTTGTTTGCAATTTGACAAGCTGTAAAGCTGAAAATAAAGAGATTCAGATGAATATCCTTTCATGTCATGATCCTGTTCTGTCTCCATATTCTGAGCTGAAGATGCTAGATCACAACAATAGACATGGGCTACTAATTATGAAAAATTAAAAATGCAAAAAAAAGTATGTGAGGGTTATGTTTAGGGGACAAAAAAAAAAATTACGCCAATGGAAAGTCCTCATAATGATAGTGCCACCACCGTGTGTGTGTGTGTGTGTGTGTGTGTGTGTGTGTGTGCGTGTGTGCGTGTGTGTGTGTGTGTGTGTGTGCGTGTGTGCGTGTGTGTGTGTGTGTGTGTGTGTGTGTACAGTATACGAGTCAAAAGTATAAACGGTCAGTGACATGCAAATAAAAACATGTAACTCTAATAACTTTAATATTTAAGAACAAGTTTTAACCTGAATAAAATATTCTCTGCAAATACATTATTTAATATATTTTTTCATGCTTTAGCTTCGATTGGAACTATTTTCATTGATGGAGCAAAAAACACAAAGTGGATCATCTCCTTTCACAAAGACCTCATCTATATTTGAAAAATAAATCGAAAGAACTACTTACCAAAGACAGAAACAACAAATCTCTTGCTTGTGATTTCTCTGCTGCTGATGATCTGTAGTTTATAATCTCCAGTGTGTTTAGTTGTGATGTCTGTGATGATCAGAGATCCAGTCTTCTCATCCAGCTTCAGTCTGTCTCTGAATCTCCCACCAGCAGCATCATCATGTGTTTTTAGAGTCCCTCCTCTGATTTCAGCGATGAGAATGTCTCTAAACCTCCACAGTATCAGATCATCTTTCTGTATTTCAGTTTCAGGGTTTATGATCAGATTCTTTCCCTCTTCCACTGATATCCTCCTCGCTTCATTAGTGACAGCAGCAGATAGAAACAGAGAAACACAGAAATGTTGTCATCAGATCAAGAGTGTGAATGTGAATCACAGCCTGAAACTACTACAGAAATATCATTCAGATGGACATGATTTACAGTCTTCTCACACAGAAAATTCATATTACTGTCTCAGTTCCAGTTTGATGAACACTGATCTGAGAAGTGCTGATCTAAATAAAAGCTGAAGGAAATACTTGTGGACTTGTTTGCAATTTGACAAGCTGTAAAGCTGAAAATAAAGAGATTCAGATGAATATTCTTTCATGTCATGATTCTGGTCTGTCTCCATATTCAGAGCTGAAGATGCTAGATCACAACAATAGACATGGGCTACTAATTATGAAAAATAAAAAATAAAAAATGCAAAACAAAAAATTATGTGAGGGTTATGTTTAGGGGACAGAAAAAACATTACGCCAATGGAAAGTCCTCAGTCTACGTTTATATGGACACAATCGGAATGAAATCAATACGGTTGATGAATCCGAACAAGGTGTTTACATGAATGATAAATAAAGTGATCGGGTTGATGTGCGCGTTTATATATGTCACAAGCAGGGCAGGACTTAGGGTGGGGGGGGCCCTGGGCTTGAGTCACTTTCGGGATCTTCTATACATTACTTTAAATAGAACTAAATGATACATACACAAGCTAGGCCTATGTATTAGAGCTGCACAATTCTGGATAATTTGAGAATAAAAATAGAGATCACGATTCTGCACAAACAACTTAACAAAATAATATAAATTATGTTAATTGCTGAAGTCTATTAAAAATGTTGAATTAATCTGAATTATATATTAAAAAAAACTTGGGTTTGAATGATTCAATTCCTCAATCAAAAACACTCGTTTCATTTTTGACATCTCTTGAATGAACGATTCAATGAGAAATGTTTTTTTAAGTCATTTGTCGCCATCTGGTGGCGTAACAATATAATCGATCCAATCTTTATTTGAAGTGTAAAGTTACTTTCAAAAGGTGACTGGTACCATAGACAGAGTTGTAAAAAAACAAAACACCAAATAATTTATTTATATGACCACTGATTGAAGCTTTAAAAAAGTTTTTTCCAATAAATAAATAAATAATGATTAAAGTGACCATGTGTTTAATATGTACATGTATTTTGTCAGAATGAGAATAAAACACTTATTTAGCTGGAAAACATATTGAAAAACTAACAAATACCCTGCAAGTTGCAATCATAACAAATCATTTGTATTACATTTACGTATAAATAGCTAAATCTATGGATGTATAAATCTTTAAGAAAATGAAAAATAAATAAACTGTTCCTGGTATTTATGAGGAAAAAACGAAGTTACAGACGTGACAGTTCTCCTTTACTGATGCGAGCGCTCTGAAGTGACACTTAAGACTGCATTAAAACTTTCACAGACCTCAAACAGAAAAGGGCAAAGCCTTCTTTAAAGTGAATTTCGTTTTATATTAATTTTGTCTTGATTTTAATCAATGTTTCATCAACCAATTGCCTGGATTTAATAAATAAGAAGTAAAAGCAGACAATTATAGATATTCACGACACGTAATAGGCACCGGCGCATGAATTGGAGCGCATCTCATAAATATACCAAAACTCACCATAAGTAGCCTACTCCACAGACTTAAACATGAGCTACTTAAATTACATATTTCATTGCAGGGCAGGGCCAGGTAACAATGCTAGACCAATCAACAAACTTTAAATGAAAAATTACATGACTGACATATAATTGAAAAATAATCAAAAGTAAATGGGCGGGGCCCCTATTGGGCGGGGCCCATGCGCTTGAGCCCAGTCAAGTCCAATGGTAAGTTTGTTCGGCCTTGTCACAAGATTCAAATCAGAATAGATTTTTTGACATGTGCACACTGCACGAATATGCCACTGTTCGCGCGTAACTATTCTCCTCTAATGGTTCTGTATTTGTTTTAAACAACAGACTTATTATTTATCCGTCTCTGGTCATGATTTGGAGACGATGAGCATGAACCGTTTTGCCGTTTATCACGCAGTAAAACCCCGCGCCCAAAAGTCGTGTGTGGATGAGAATCTAAAACAAGCACTGGTGGGACGTTGTCCTGCTTCACTTCACAGACATGGAGTGAAATGAGATTTTTTTTTTAAAGAAAGGAACACAAATTTATATGACACTTTATTCAACAGGAAGAACAGCTCGTTCCCTGCGTCATTCGTCATTACGCCATTGCAACGTCATTGCACATGCGCAGTCCTTTTAGTTTCGGTTTTCAATCCGATCAAGTGTTTACCTGTTCTCTCGATCGGATTACAATAGGAGTAAACTCCCCTTTCAATCCGATTGAAATTCCAGTCGGATCGAGCTCAATCGGATCGATTAAGGTGTTTACATGAACGTTTTTTAGTCCGATTGAGCCGTCAATCCAATTATAAGGTCCATGTAAACGCAGATAATGATAGCGCCACCACCGTGTGTGTGTGTGTGTGTGTGTGTGTGTGTGCGTGTGTGTGTGTGTGTGTACAGTATACGAGTCAAAAGTATAAACTGTCAGTGACATGCAAAAAAAAACATGTAACTCTAATAACTTTAATATTTAAGAACAAGTTTTAACCTGAATAAAATATTCTCTGCAAATACATTATTTAATATATTTTTTCATGCTTTAGCTTCGATTGGAACTATTTTCATTGATCGAGCAAAAAACACAAAGTGGATCATCTCCTTTCACAAAGACCTCATCTATATTTGAAAAATAAATCGAAAGAACTACTTACCAGAGACATAAACAACAAATCTCTTGTTTGTGTTTCCTCTGCTGCTGATGATCTGTAGTTTATAATTTCCAGTGTGTTCAGTTCTCATGTCTGTGATGATCAGAGATCCAGTCTTCTCATCCAGCTTCAGTCTGCTTCTGAATCTCCCATCATCAGCATCATCATCATGTGTTTTTAGAGTCCCTCCTCTGATTTCAGCAATGAGAATGTCTTGATATCCAAACCTCCACTGTATCTGATCATCTTTCTGTATTTCAGTTTCAGGGTTTATGATCAGATTCTTTCCCTCTTCCACTGATATCCTCCTCGCTTCATTAGTGACAGCAGCAGATAGAAACAGAGAAACACAGAAATGTTGTCATCAGATCAAGAGTGTGAATGTGAATCACAGCCTGAAACTACTACAGAAATATCATTCAGATGGACATGATTTACAGTCTTCTCACACAGAAAATTCATATTACTGTCTCAGTTCCAGTTTGATGAACACTGATCTGAGAAGTGCTGATCTAAATAAAAGCTGAAGGAAATACTTGTGGACTTGTTTGCAATTTGACAAGCTGTAAAGCTGAAAATAAAGAGATTCAGATGAATATCCTTTCATGTCATGATCCTGTTCTGTCTCCATATTCTGAGCTGAAGATGCTAGATCACGACAATAGACATGGGCTACTAATTATGAAAAATAAAAAATGCAAAACAAAAAATTATGTCGGGGTTATGTTTAGGGGACAGAAAAAACATTACGCCAATGGAAAGTCCTCAGTCTACGTTTATATGGACACAATCGGAATGAAATCAATACGGTTGATGAATCCGAACAAGGTGTTTACATGAATGATAAATAAAGTGATCGGGTTGATGTGCGCGTTTATATATGTCACAAGCAGGGCAGGACTTAGGGTGGGGGGGGCCCTGGGCTTGAGTCACTTTCGGGACCTTCTATACATTACTTTAAATAGAACTAAATGATACATACACAAGCTAGGCCTATGTATTAGAGCTGCACAATTCTGGATAATTTGAGAATAAAAATAGAGATCACGATTCTGCACAAACAACTTAACAAAATAATATAAATTATGTTAATTGCTGAAGTCTATTAAAAATGTTGAATTAATCTGAATTATATATTAAAAAAAACTTGGGTTTGAATGATTCAATTCCTCAATCAAAAACACTCGTTTCATTTTTGACATCTCTTGAATGAACGATTCAATGAGAAATGTTTTTTTAAGTCATTTGTCGCCATCTGGTGGCGTAACAATATAATCGATCCAATCTTTATTTGAAGTGTAAAGTTACTTTCAAAAGGTGACTGGTACCATAGACAGAGTTGTAAAAAAACAAAACACCAAATAATTTATTTATATGACCACTGATTGAAGCTTTAAAAAAGTTTTTTCCAATAAATAAATAAATAATGATTAAAGTGACCATGTGTTTAATATGTACATGTATTTTGTCAGAATGAGAATAAAACACTTATTTAGCTGGAAAACATATTGAAAAACTAACAAATACCCTGCAAGTTGCAATCATAACAAATCATTTGTATTACATTTACGTATAAATAGCTAAATCTATGGATGTATAAATCTTTAAGAAAATGAAAAATAAATAAACTGTTCCTGGTATTTATGAGGAAAAAACGAAGTTACAGACGTGACAGTTCTCCTTTACTGATGCGAGCGCTCTGAAGTGACACTTAAGACTGCATTAAAACTTTCACAGACCTCAAACAGAAAAGGGCAAAGCCTTCTTTAAAGTGAATTTCGTTTTATATTAATTTTGTCTTGATTTTAATCAATGTTTCATCAACCAATTGCCTGGATTTAATAAATAAGAAGTAAAAGCAGACAATTATAGATATTCACGACACATAATAGGCACCAGGGCATGAATTGGAGCGCATCTCATAAATATACCAAAACTCACCATAAGTAGCCTACTCCACAGACTTAAACATGAGCTACTTAAATTACATATTT
>NW_024121121.1:834286-963580 GCF_016745375.1 Pimephales promelas | reverse complement strand
TTGGGTTTGAATGATTCAATTCCTCAATCAAAAACACTCGTTTCATTTTTGACATCTCTTGAATGAACGATTCAATGAGAAATGTTTTTTTTAAGTCATTTGTCGCCATCTGGTGGGTAACAAATATAATCGATCCAATCTTTATTTGAAGTGTAAAGTTACTTTCAAAAGGTGACTGGTCATGAAGTGACACTTGAAGACTGCATTTTATAAATTAAATCACATGAAAACCTCAAACAGAAAAGGGCAAAGACCTTCTTTCACAGACCTCAAACAGAAAAGGGCAAAGCCTTCTTTAAAGTGAATTTCGTTTTATATTAATTTTGTCTTGATTTTAATCAATGTTTCATCAACCAATTGCCTGGATTTAATAAATAAGAAGTAAAAGCAGACAATTATAGATATTCACGACACATAATAGGCACCAGGGCATGAATTGGAGCGCATCTCATAAATATACCAAAACTCACCATAAGTAGCCTACTCCACAGACTTAAACATGAGCTACTTAAATTACATATTTCATTGCAGGGCAGGGCCAGGTAACAATGCTAGACCAATCAACAAACTTTAAATGAAAAATTACATGACTGACATATAATTGAAAAATAATCAAAAGTAAATGGGCGGGGCCCCTATTGGGCGGGACCCATGCGCTTGAGCCCAGTCAAGTCCAATGGTAAGTTTGTTCGGCTTTGTCACAAGTTTCAAATCAGAATAGATTTTTTGACATGTGCACACTGCACGAATATGCCACTGTTCGCGCGTAACTATTCTCCTCTAATGGTTCTGTATTTGTTTTAAACAACAGACTTATTATTTATCCGTCTCTGGTCATGATTTGGAGACGACGAGCATGAACCGTTTGCCGTTTATCACGCAGTAAAACCCCGCGCCCAAACGTCGTGTGTGGATGAGAATCTAAAACAAGCACTGGTGGGACGTTGTCCTGCTTCACTTCACAGACACGGAGTGAAATGAGATTTTTTAATAACTTTAATATTTAAGAACAAGTTTTAACCTGAATACAATATTCTCTGCAAATACATCATTTAATATATTTTTCATGCTTTAGCTTCGATTGGAACTATTTTCATTGATCGAGCAAAAAACACAAAGTGGATCATCTCCTTTCACAAAGACCTCATCTATATTTGAAAAATAAATCGAAAGAACTACTTACCAGAGACATAAACAACAAATCTCTTGCTTGTGATTTCTCTGCTGCTGATGATCTGTAGTTTATAATCTCCAGTGTGTTCAGTTCTCATGTCTGTGATGATCAGAGATCCAGTCTTCTCATCCAGCTTCAGTCTGTCTCTGAATCTCCCATCATCAGCAGCATCATCATGTGTTTTTAGAGTCCCTCCTCTGATTTCAGCGATGAGAATGTCTTGATATCCAAACCTCCACTGTATCAGATCATCTTTCTGTATTTCAGTTTCAGGGTTTATGATCAGATTCTTTCCCTCTTCCACTGATATCACCCTCGCTTCATTAGTGACAGCAGCAGATAGAAACAGAGAAACACAGAAATGTTGCCATCAGATCAAGAGTGTGAATGTGAATCACAGCCTGAAACTACTACAGAAATATCATTCAGATGGACATGATTTACAGTCTTCTCACACAGAAAATTCATATTACTGTCTCAGTTCCAGTTTGATGAACACTGATCTGAGAAGTGCTGATCTAAATAAAAGCTGAAGGAAATACTTGTGGACTTGTTTGCAATTTGACAAGCTGTAAAGCTGAAAATAAAGAGATTCAGATGAATATCCTTTCATGTCATGATCCTGTTCTGTCTCCATATTCAGAGCTGAAGATGCTAGATCACGACAATAGACATGGGCTACTAATTATGAAAAATGTAAAAAATGCAAAATAATGTGAGGGTTATGTTTAAGGGACAAAAAAAAAATACGCCAATGTAAAGTCCTCATAATGATTGTGCCACCACCGTGTGTGTGTGTGTGTGTGTGTGTGTGTGTGTGTGTGTGTGTGTGTACAGTATACGAGTCAAAAGTATAAACTGTCAGTGACATGCAAATAAAAACATGTAACTCTAATAACTTTAATATTTAAGAACAAGTTTTAACCTGAATACAATATTCTCTGCAAATACATCATTTAATATATTTTTTCATGCTTTAGCTTCGATTGGAACTATTTTCATTGATCGAGCAAAAAACACAAAGTGGATCATCTCCTTTCACAAAGACCTCATCTATATTTGAAAAATAAATCGAAAGAACTACTTACCAGAGACAAAAACATCAAATCTCTTGTTTGTGTTTCCTCTGCTGCTGATGATCTGTAGTTTATATTCTCCAGTGAGTTCAGTTATCATGTCTGTGATGATCAGAGATCCAGTCTTCTCATCCAGCTTCAGTCTGCCTCTGAATCTCCCATCAGCAGCATCATCATGTGTTTTTAGAGTCCCTCCTCTGATTTCAGCGATGAGAATGTCTTGATATCCAAACCTCCACTCTATCAGATCATCTTTCTGTATTTCAGTTTCAGGGTTTATGATCAGATTCTTTCCCTCTTTCACTGATATCACCCTCGCTTCATTAGTGACAGCAGCAGATAGAAACAGAGAAACACAGAAATGTTGTCATCAGATCAAGAGTGTGAATGTGAATCACAGCCTGAAACTACAGAAATATCATTCAGATGGACAAGATTTACAGTCTTCTCACACAGAAAATTCATATTACTGTCTCAGTTCCAGTTTGATGAACACTGATCTGAGAAGTGCTGATCTATATAAAAGCTGAAGGAAATACTTGTGGATGCAGGTCAGCAACAAAATGTTTTAGCTAAATTTGACAAACTGTAAAGCTAAATAAAATAAAGAGATTCAGATGAATATTCTTTCATGTCATGATTCTGGTCTGTCTCCATATTCAGAGCTGAAGATGCTAGATCACGACAATAGACATGGGCTACTAATTATAAAAAATGTAAAAAATGCAAAATAATGTGAGGGTTATGTTTAAGGGACAAAAAAAAAATACGCCAATGTAAAGTCCTCATAATAATAGTGCCACCACCGTGTGTGTGTGTGTGTGTGTGTGTGTGTGTGTGTGTGTGTGTGTACAGTATACGAGTCAAAAGTATAAACTGTCAGTGACATGCAAATAAAAACATATAACTCTAATAACTTTAATATTTAAGAACAAGTTTTAACCTGATTAAAATATTCTCTGCAAATACATCATTTAATATATTTTTTCATGCTTTAGCTTCGATTGGAACTATTTTCATTGATGGAGCAAAAAACACAAAGTGGATCATCTCCTTTCACAAAGACCTCATCTATATTTGAAAAATAAATCGAAAGAACTACTTACCAGAGACATAAACAACAAATCTCTTGTTTGTGTTTCCTCTGCTGCTGATGATCTGTAGTTTATAATTTCCAGTGTGTTCAGTTATCATGTCTGTGATGGTCAGAGATCCAGTCTTCTCATCCAGCTTCAGTCTGTCTCTGAATCTCCCACCAGCAGCATCATCATGTGTTTTTAGAGTCCCTCCTCTGATTTCAGCGATGAGAATGTCTCCAAACCTCCACTGTATCAGATCATCTTTCTGTATTTCAGTTTCAGGGTTTATGATCAGATTCTTTCCCTCTTTCACTGATATCACCCTCGCTTCATTAGTGACAGCAGCAGATAGAAACAGAGAAACACAGAAATGTTGTCATCAGATCAAGAGTGTGAATGTGAATCACAGCCTGAAACTACTACAGAAATATCATTCAGATGGACATGATTTACAGTCTTCTCACACAGAAAATTCATATTACTGTCTCAGTTCCAGTTTGATGAACACTGATCTGAGAAGTGCTGATCTAAATAAAAACTGAAGGAAATACTTGTGGACTTGTTTGCAATTTGACAAGCTGTAAAGCTGAAAATAAAGAGATTCAGATGAATATCCTTTCATGTTATGATCCTGTTCTGTCTCCATGTTCGGAGCTGAAGATGCTAGATCACGACAATAGACATGGGCTACTAATTATGAAAAATAAAAAATGCAAAACAAAAAATTATGTGAGGGTTATGTTTAGGGGACAGAAAAAACATTACGCCAATGGAAAGTCCTCAGTCTACGTTTATATGGACACAATCGGAATGAAATCAATACGGTTGATGAATCCGAACAAGGTGTTTACATGAATGATAAATAAAGTGATCGGGTTGATGTGCGCGTTTATATATGTCACAAGCAGGGCAGGACTTAGGGTGGGGGGGCCCTGGGCTTGAGTCACTTTCGGGACCTTCTATACATTACTTTAAATAGAACTAAATGATACATACACAAGCTAGGCCTATGTATTAGAGCTGCACAATTCTGGATAATTTGAGAATAAAAATAGAGATCACGATTCTACACAAACAACTTAACAAAATAATATAAATTATGTTAATTGCTGAAGTCTATTAAAAATGTTGAATTAATCTGAATTATATATTAAAAAAAACTTGGGTTTGAATGATTCAATTCCTCAATCAAAAACACTCGTTTCATTTTTGACATCTCTTGAATGAACGATTCAATGAGAAATGTTTTTTTAAGTCATTTGTCGCCATCTGGTGGCGTAACAATATAATCGATCCAATCTTTATTTGAAGTGTAAAGTTACTTTCAAAAGGTGACTGGTACCATAGACAGAGTTGTAAAAAAAACAAAAAAACAAAACACCAAATAATTTATTTATATGACCACTGATTGAAGCTTTAAAAAGTTTTTTCCAATAAATAAATAAATAATGATTAAAGTGACCATGTGTTTAATATGTACATGTATTTTGTCAGAATGAGAATAAAACACTTATTTAGCTGGAAAACATATTGAAAAACAAACAAATACCCTGCAAGTTGCAATCATAACAAATCATTTGTATTACATTTACGTATAAATAGCTAAATCTATGGATGTATAAATCTTTAAGAAAATGAAAAATAAATAAACTGTTCCTGGTATTTATGAGGAAAAAACGAAGTTACAGACGTGACAGTTCTCCTTTACTGATGCGAGCGCTCTGAAGTGACACTTAAGACTGCATTAAAACTTTCACAGACCTCAAACAGAAAAGGGCAAAGCCTTCTTTAAAGTGAATTTCGTTTTATATTAATTTTGTCTTGATTTTAATCAATGTTTCATCAACCAATTGCCTGGATTTAATAAATAAGAAGTAAAAGCAGACAATTATAGATATTCACGACACATAATAGGCACCAGGGCATGAATTGGAGCGCATCTCATAAATATACCAAAACTCACCATAAGTAGCCTACTCCACAGACTTAAACATGAGCTACTTAAATTACATATTTCATTGCAGGGCAGGGCCAGGTAACAATGCTAGACCAATCAACAAACTTTAAATGAAAAATTACATGACTGACATATAATTGAAAAATAATCAAAAGTAAATGGGCGGGGCCCCTATTGGGCGGGGCCCATGCGCTTGAGCCCAGTCAAGTCCAATGGTAAGTTTGTTCGGCTTTGTCACAAGATTCAAATCAGAATAGATTTTTTGACATGTGCACACTGCACGAATATGCCACTATTCGCGCGTAACTATTCTCCTCTAATGGTTCTGTATTTGTTTTAAACAACAGACTTATTATTTATCCGTCTCTGGTCATGATTTGGAGACGATGAGCATGAACCGTTTTGCCGTTTATCACGCAGTAAAACCCCGCGCCCAAAAGTCGTGTGTGGATGAGAATCTAAAACAAGCACTGGTGGGACGTTGTCCTGCTTCACTTCACAGACACGGAGTGAAATGAGATTTTTTTAAATAACGGAACACAAATTTATATGACACTTTATTCAACAGGAAGAACAGCTCGTTCCCTGCGTCATTCGTCATTACGCCATTGCAACGTCATTGCACATGCGCAGTCCTTTTAGTTTCGGTTTTCAATCCGATCAAGTGTTTACCTGTTCTCTCGATCGGATTACAATAGGAGTAAACTCCCCTTTCAATCCGATTGAAATTCCAGTCGGATCGAGCTCAATCGGATCGATTAAGGTGTTTACATGAACGTTTTTTAGTCCGATTGAGCCGTCAATCCAATTATAAGTAGTGATCGACCGATATATCGGCCGGCCGATATATCGGGCCGATATTTGAGGTTTTTACGTGTATCGGAATCGGCCGATACACCGCTGCGCGTTCGCCGATAGTTTTTTTTTTTCCCGCCGTTATTTATAGACAGGCGGCCACGGGCAGCTCCGTGCTGCTGGAGATGCTGCAGTTCACGTGCCCCGCCCTCCTCCACTAGCAGAGTGCAACCTGCTCTTCACGAGAATGGTAACTTAAACTTTCAAAGGATCTTTTAAATGTTTGACTCCTGAAATATTGTCAAACACTTTGAAAATGGAAACACGTCGCCCTATAACTGTTATGTGCTTGCAACTAAGCAAGTTTGTGGGTACAAATGGAAAACGCGAATGCCTCGTCTATAAAACTTAACTGCTTGCCATTGTATTAAGAAGCTGCAAATAGTTAAGGTGTAGGTTATCCGTTCAGTATGCATTAGGACTGTCTATGAATATTCTACATTCGAATATCTATCAATTTTGAAGGTGAAAATTAACATTTGAATGTGGAAAAACACGCCCGCGGTTGCAGACTAATAAACGTTACCACAACTGCACAGCTCGCTCGGAGCGCTCACTGTCGGTTCTATACTGTGAAACTTCAATCACTGAATGAAGCCTGCTATATTTAGGACAAGAGTCGCGACTCGCAACCTTAAATTGCTTGCACAAAACTCTTGTTTAGCACTCAACATTTGTTTGTTGTTCATTTAACCGACGCGCAGAGACCGTGAGGGCGAGAGAGAGAGAGAGTGCCTGAGCGAGTCCAGGGCGAGACAGAGTGAGCTCTGCGGTCTTGGCCATTAGTTGATTTACTTGCTTTTTAATACGTTGTCAAATATGAAAACTCAAATAAACCATCTAATACTAGTTATGTCTCTTTTTATTAATGTGTCCTGTTATTGATGTAATGCGCGTCAACAACAAAACGCGCAACGGGATGTTCGAATATGTTTTTTAGAGGGAATATGCAAACGCCATTTGAGCAATTTTGACAGCCCTAGTATGCATACGGTAACGAACTCTGGTCATAGGATTAAGGAATGCCAACGTTATTCTGTGCTTTTTGTGGGAGATTTATTCAGCGCTCACCTGGCTGAGGTTTGGGGCGTGTGGAGTTTGTCTCCCTCGCAATCGCAGTAATATTATAGACATGCTCATTTTATTTTATGTAGGAAAATTGAAACCATGCAGTACATAGTTCGTTTCTTTTAAAATGAAGTACAGTGTGCACTGTGCACTTTATTATGCTGGTTGCTACTCTGTGCAATAGTGTAATTATTTAATTTATGCTTAAATATTCATTTTCAGCACTGAACTTTTTTTGTTCTACTTCATGTTTTTCATATTTTTTAAATTGTTTATCTACTTGTTCTTGTTCTACCTCACATGTTTTTACTATTTGTTAAATATTAATTTTTGAAGTTAGTTAAATGTTACTTTTATTAAATTGAGACCTGTAACATTTGTTAACATCATGTTATTTTTAAGATGTAAATTGAGGGAGCAAAATGTATCGGCTCCAAATATCGGCTCAAGAAAATCGGCAGCCCGTATCGGTCATCGGCTAAGGCTGATGGGAAAAAAATCGGTATCGGTATCGGCACTAAAAAATCCATATCGGTCGATCCCTAATTATAAGGTCCATGTAAACGCAGATAATGATAGCGCCACCACCGTGTGTGTGTGTGTACAGTATACGAGTCAAAAGTATAAACTGTCAGTGACATGCAAATAAAAACATATAACTCTAATAACTTTAATATTTAAGAACAAGTTTTAACCTGAATAAAATATTCTCTGCAAATACATCATTTAATATATTTTTTCATGCTTTAGCTTCGATTGGAACTATTTTCATTGATCGAGCAAAAAACACAAAGTGGATCATCTCCTTTCACAAAGACCTCATCTATATTTGAAAAATAAATCGAAAGAACTACTTACCAGAGACAAAAACATCAAATCTCTTGTTTGTGTTTCCTCTGCTGCTGATGATCTGTAGTTTATATTTTCCAGTGTGTTCAGTTGTGATGTCTGTGATGACCAGAGATCCAGTCTTCTCATCCAGCTTCAGTCTGCCTCTGAATCTCCCACCAGCAGCATCATCATGTGTTTTTAGAGTCCCTCCTCTGATTTCAGCGATGAGAATGTCTCTAAACCTCCACTGTATCAGATCATCTTTCTGTATTTCAGTTTCAGGGTTTATGATCAGATTCTTTCCCTCTTCCACTGATATCTCCCTCTCTTCATTAGTGACAGCAGCAGATAGAAACAGAGAAACACAGAAATGTTGCCATCAGATCAAGAGTGTGAATGTGAATCACAGCCTGAAACTACTACAGAAATATCATTCAGATGGACATGATTTACAGTCTTCTCACACAGAAAATTCATATTACTGTCTCAGTTCCAGTTTGATGAACACTGATCTGAGAAGTGCTGATCTAAATAAAAGCTGAAGGAAATACTTGTGGACTTGTTTGCAATTTGACAAGCTGTAAAGCTGAAAATAAAGAGATTCAGATGAATATCCTTTCATGTCATGATCCTGTTCTGTCTCCATATTCTGAGCTGAAGATGCTAGATCACGACAATAGACATGGGCTACTAATTATGAAAAATAAAAAATGCAAAACAAAAAATTATGTGAGGGTTATGTTTAGGGGACAGAAAAAACATTACGCCAATGGAAAGTCCTCAGTCTACGTTTATATGGACACAATCGGAATGAAATCAATACGGTTGATGAATCCGAACAAGGTGTTTACATGAATGATAAATAAAGTGATCGGGTTGATGTGCGCGTTTATATATGTCACAAGCAGGGCAGGACTTAGGGTGGGGGGGGCCCTGGGCTTGAGTCACTTTCGGGATCTTCTATACATTACTTTAAATAGAACTAAATGATACATACACAAGCTAGGCCTATGTATTAGAGCTGCACAATTCTGGATAATTTGAGAATAAAAATAGAGATCACGATTCTACACAAACAACTTAACAAAATAATATAAATTATGTTAATTGCTGAAGTCTATTAAAAATGTTGAATTAATCTGAATTATATATTAAAAAAAACTTGGGTTTGAATGATTCAATTCCTCAATCAAAAACACTCGTTTCATTTTTGACATCTCTTGAATGAACGATTCAATGAGAAATGTTTTTTTAAGTCATTTGTCGCCATCTGGTGGCGTAACAATATAATCGATCCAATCTTTATTTGAAGTGTAAAGTTACTTTCAAAAGGTGACTGGTACCATAGACAGAGTTGTAAAAAAACAAAACACCAAATAATTTATTTATATGACCACTGATTGAAGCTTTAAAAAAGTTTTTTCCAATAAATAAATAAATAATGATTAAAGTGACCATGTGTTTAATATGTACATGTATTTTGTCAGAATGAGAATAAAACACTTATTTAGCTGGAAAACATATTGAAAAACAAACAAATACCCTGCAAGTTGCAATCATAACAAATCATTTGTATTACATTTACGTATAAATAGCTAAATCTATGGATGTATAAATCTTTAAGAAAATGAAAAATAAATAAACTGTTCCTGGTATTTATGAGGAAAAAACGAAGTTACAGACGTGACAGTTCTCCTTTACTGATGCGAGCGCTCTGAAGTGACACTTAAGACTGCATTAAAACTTTCACAGACCTCAAACAGAAAAGGGCAAAGCCTTCTTTAAAGTGAATTTCGTTTTATATTAATTTTGTCTTGATTTTAATCAATGTTTCATCAACCAATTGCCTGGATTTAATAAATAAGAAGTAAAAGCAGACAATTATAGATATTCACGACACATAATAGGCACCAGGGCATGAATTGGAGCGCATCTCATAAATATACCAAAACTCACCATAAGTAGCCTACTCCACAGACTTAAACATGAGCTACTTAAATTACATATTTCATTGCAGGGCAGGGCCAGGTAACAATGCTAGACCAATCAACAAACTTTAAATGAAAAATTACATGACTGACATATAATTGAAAAATAATCAAAAGTAAATGGGCGGGGCCCCTATTGGGCGGGGCCCATGCGCTTGAGCCCAGTCAAGTCCAATGGTAAGTTTGTTCGGCTTTGTCACAAGATTCAAATCAGAATAGATTTTTTGACATGTGCACACTGCACGAATATGCCACTGTTCGCGCGTAACTATTCTCCTCTAATGGTTCTGTATTTGTTTTAAACAACAGACTTATTATTTATCCGTCTCTGGTCATGATTTGGAGACGATGAGCATGAACCGTTTGCCGTTTATCACGCAGTAAAACCCCGCGCCCAAAAGTCGTGTGTGGATGAGAATCTAAAACAAGCACTGGTGGGACGTTGTCCTGCTTCACTTCACAGACATGGAGTGAAATGAGATTTTTTTAAATAACGGAACACAAATTTATATGACACTTTATTCAACAGGAAGAACAGCTCGTTCCCTGCGTCATTCGTCATTACGCCATTGCAACGTCATTGCACATGCGCAGTCCTTTTAGTTTCGGTTTTCAATCCGATCAAGTGTTTACCTGTTCTCTCGATCGGATTACAATAGGAGTAAACTCCCCTTTCAATCCGATTGAAATTCCAGTCGGATCGAGCTCAATCGGATTGATTAAGGCGTTTACATGAACGTTTTTTAGTCCGATTGAGCCGTCAATCCAATTATAAGGTCCATGTAAACGCAGACAATGATAGCGCCACCACCGTGTGTGTGTGTGTGTGTGTGTGTGTGTGTACAGTATACGAGTCAAAAGTATAAACTGTCAGTGACATGCAAATAAAAACATATAACTCTAATAACTTTAATATTTAAGAACAAGTTTTAACCTGAATAAAATATTCTCTGCAAATACATCATTTAATATATTTTTTCATGCTTTAGCTTCGATTGGAACTATTTTCATTGATCGAGCAAAAAACACAAAGTGGATCATCTCCTTTCACAAAGACCTCATCTATATTTGAAAAATAAATCGAAAGAACTACTTACCAGAGACAAAAACATCAAATCTCTTGTTTGTGTTTCCTCTGCTGCTGATGATCTGTAGTTTATATTCTCCAGTGTGTTGAGTTGTGATGTCTGTGATGGTCAGAGATCCAGTCTTCTCATCCAGCTTCAGTCTGCCTCTGAATCTCCCATCATCAGCATCATCATGTGTTTTTAGAGTCCCTCCTCTGATTTCAGCGATGAGAATGTCTCCAAACCTCCACTCTATCAGATCATCTTTCTGTATTTCAGTTTCAGGGTTTATGATCAGATTCTTTCCCTCTTTCACTGATATCCTCCTCGCTTCATTAGTGACAGCAGCAGATAGAAACAGAGAAACACAGAAATGTTGTCATCAGATCAAGAGTGTGAATGTGAATCACAGCCTGAAACTACTACAGAAATATCATTCAGATGGACATGATTTACAGTCTTCTCACACAGAAAATTCATATTACTGTCTCAGTTCCAGTTTGATGAACACTGATCTGAGAAGTGCTGATCTAAATAAAAGCTGAAGGAAATACTTGTGGACTTGTTTGCAATTTGACAAACTGTAAAGCTAAATAAAATAAAGAGATTCAGATGAATATTCTTTCATGTCATGATTCTGGTCTGTCTCCATGTTCGGAGCTGAAGATGCTAGATCACGACAATAGACATGGGCTACTAATTATGAAAAATAAAAAATGCAAAACAAAAAATTATGTCGGGGTTATGTTTAGGGGACAGAAAAAACATTACGCCAATGGAAAGTCCTCAGTCTACGTTTATATGGACACAATCGGAATGAAATCAATACGGTTGATGAATCCGAACAAGGTGTTTACATGAATGATAAATAAAGTGATCGGGTTGATGTGCGCGTTTATATATGTCACAAGCAGGGCAGGACTTAGGGTGGGGGGGGCCCTGGGCTTGAGTCACTTTCGGGACCTTCTATACATTACTTTAAATAGAACTAAATGATACATACACAAGCTAGGCCTATGTATTAGAGCTGCACAATTCTGGATAATTTGAGAATAAAAATAGAGATCACGATTCTACACAAACAACTTAACAAAATAATATAAATTATGTTAATTGCTGAAGTCTATTAAAAATGTTGAATTAATCTGAATTATATATTAAAAAAAACTTGGGTTTGAATGATTCAATTCCTCAATCAAAAACACTTTTTTCATTTTTGACATCTCTTGAATGAACGATTCAATGAGAAATGTTTTTTTTAGTCATTTGTCGCCATCTGGTGGCGTAACAATATAATCGATCCAATCTTTATTTGAAGTGTAAAGTTACTTTCAAAAGGTGACTGGTACCATAGACAGAGTTGTAAAAAAAACAAAAAAACAAAACACCAAATAATTTATTTATATGACCACTGATTGAAGCTTTAAAAAGTTTTTTTTCCAATAAATAAATAAATAATGATTAAAGTGACCATGTGTTTAATATGTACATGTATTTTGTCAGAATGAGAATAAAACACTTATTTAGCTGGAAAACATATTGAAAAACAAACAAATACCCTGCAAGTTGCAATCATAACAAATCATTTGTATTACATTTACGTATAAATAGCTAAATCTATGGATGTATAAATCTTTAAGAAAATGAAAAATAAATAAACTGTTCCTGGTATTTATGAGGAAAAAACGAAGTTACAGACGTGACAGTTCTCCTTTACTGATGCGAGCGCTCTGAAGTGACACTTAAGACTGCATTAAAACTTTCACAGACCTCAAACAGAAAAGGGCAAAGCCTTCTTTAAAGTGAATTTCGTTTTATATTAATTTTGTCTTGATTTTAATCAATGTTTCATCAACCAATTGCCTGGATTTAATAAATAAGAAGTAAAAGCAGACAATTATAGATATTCACGACACGTAATAGGCACCGGCGCATGAATTGGAGCGCATCTCATAAATATACCAAAACTCACCATAAGTAGCCTACTCCACAGACTTAAACATGAGCTACTTAAATTACATATTTCATTGCAGGGCAGGGCCAGGTAACAATGCTAGACCAATCAACAAACTTTAAATGAAAAATTACATGACTGACATATAATTGAAAAATAATCAAAAGTAAATGGGCGGGGCCCCTATTGGGCGGGGCCCATGCGCTTGAGCCCAGTCAAGTCCAATGGTAAGTTTGTTCGGCTTTGTCACAAGATTCAAATCAGAATAGATTTTTTGACATGTGCACACTGCACGAATATGCCACTGTTCGCGCGTAACTATTCTCCTCTAATGGTTCTGTATTTGTTTTAAACAACAGACTTATTATTTATCCGTCTCTGGTCATGATTTGGAGACGACGAGCATGAACCGTTTGCCGTTTATCACGCAGTAAAACCCCGCGCCCAAAAGTCGTGTGTGGATGAGAATCTAAAACAAGCACTGGTGGGACGTTGTCCTGCTTCACTTCACAGACACGGAGTGAAATTAGATTTTTTTAAATAACGGAACACAAATTTATATGACACTTTATTCAACAGGAAGAACAGCTCGTTCCCTGCGTCATTCGTCATTACGCCATTGCACATGCGCAGTCCTTTTAGTTTCGGTTTTCAATCCGATCAAGTGTTTACATGTTCTCTCAATCAGATTACAATAGGAGTAAACTCCCCTTTCAATCCGATTGAAATTCCAGTCGGATCGAGCTCAATCGGATCGATTAAGGTGTTTACATGAACGTTTTTTAGTCCGATTGAGCCGTCAATCCAATTATAAGGTCCATGTAAACGCAGATAATGATAGCGCCACCACCGTGTGTGTGTGTGTGTGTGTGTGTGTGTGTGTGTGTGTGTGTGTGTGTGTGTGTGTGTGTGTGTACAGTATACGAGTCAAAAGTATAAACTGTCAGTGACATGCAAATAAAAACATATAACTCTAATAACTTTAATATTTAAGAACAAGTTTTAACCTGCATAAAATATTCTCTGCAAATACATCATTTAATATATTTTTTCATGCTTTAGCTTCGATTGGAACTATTTTCATTGATCGAGCAAAAAACACAAAGTGGATCATCTCCTTTCATAAAGACCTCATCTATATTTGAAAAATAAATCGAAAGAACTACTTACCAGAGACAAAAACAACAAATCTCTTGTTTGTGTTTCCTCTGCTGCTGATGATCTGTAGTTTATATTTTCCAGTGTGTTCAGTTATCATGTCTGTGATGATCAGAGATCCAGTCTTCTCATCCAGCTTCAGTCTGCCTCTGAATCTCCCACCAGCAACATCATCATGTGTTTTTAGAGTCCCTCCTCTGATTTCAGCGATGAGAATGTCTTGATATCCAAACCTCCACTGTATCAGATCATCTTTCTGTATTTCAGTTTCAGGGTTTATGATCAGATTCTTTCCCTCTTTCACTGATATCTTCCTCTCTTCATCAGTGACAGCAGCAGATAGAAACAGAGAAACACAGAAATGTTGCCGTCAGATCAAGAGTGTGAATGTGAATCACAGCCTGAAACTACTACAGAAATATCATTCAGATGGACATGATTTACAGTCTTCTCACACAGAAAATTCATATTACTGTCTCAGTTCCAGTTTGATGAACACTGATCTGAGAAGTGCTGATCTAAATAAAAGCTGAAGGAAATACTTGTGGACTTGTTTGCAATTTGACAAGCTGTAAAGCTGAAAATAAAGAGATTCAGATGAATATCCTTTCATGTCATGATCCTGTTCTGTCTCCATATTCTGAGCTGAAGATGCTAGATCACGACAATAGACATGGGCTACTAATTATGAAAAATAAAAAATGCAAAACAAAAAATTATGTCGGGGTTATGTTTAGGGGACAGAAAAAACATTACGCCAATGGAAAGTCCTCAGTCTACGTTTATATGGACACAATCGGAATGAAATCAATACGGTTGATGAATCCGAACAAGGTGTTTACATGAATGATAAATAAAGTGATCGGGTTGATGTGCGCGTTTATATATGTCACAAGCAGGGCAGGACTTAGGGTGGGGGGGGCCCTGGGCTTGAGTCACTTTCGGGATCTTCTATACATTACTTTAAATAGAACTAAATGATACATACACAAGCTAGGCCTATGTATTAGAGCTGCACAATTCTGGATAATTGAGAATAAAAATAGAGATCACGATTCTACACAAACAACTTAACAAAATAATATAAATTATGTTAATTGCTGAAGTCTATTAAAAATGTTGAATTAATCTGAATTATATATTAAAAAAAAACTTGGGTTTGAATGATTCAATTCCTCAATCAAAAACACTTTTTTCATTTTTGACATCTCTTGAAATGAACGATTGCACATGCGCAGTCCTTTTAGTTTCATTTTTCAATCCGATCAAGTGTTTACCTGTTCTCTCGATCGGATTACAATAGGAGTAAACTCCCCTTTCAATCCGATTGACTGGTTCCAGTCGGATCGAGCTCAATCGGATCGATTAAGGTGTTTACATGAACGTTTTTTAGTCCGATTGAGCCGTCAATCCAATTATAAGGTCCATGTAAACGCAGATAATGATAGCGCCACCACCGTGTGTGTGTGTGTGTGTGTGTGTGTGTGTGTGTACAGTATACGAGTCAAAAGTATAAACTGTCAGTGACATGCAAATAAAAACATATAACTCTAATAACTTTAATATTTAAGAACAAGTTTTAACCTGAATACAATATTCTCTGCAAATACATCATTTAATATATTTTTTCATGCTTTAGCTTCGATTGGAACTATTTTCATTGATCGAGCAAAAAACACAAAGTGGATCATCTCCTTTCACAAAGACCTCATCTATATTTGAAAAATAAATCGAAAGAACTACTTACCAGAGGCAGAAACATCAAATCTCTTGTTTGTGTTTCCTCTGCTGCTGATGATCTGTAGTTTATAATCTCCAGTGTGTTCAGTTATCATGTCTGTGATGATCAGAGATCCAGTCTTCTCATCCAGCTTCAGTCTGCCTCTGAATCTCCCATCATCAGCATCATCATGTGTTTTTAGAGTCCCTCCTCTGATTTCAGCGATGAGAATGTCTCTAAACCTCCACTGTATCAGATCATCTTTCTGTATTTCAGTTTCAGGGTTTATGATCAGATTCTTTCCCTCTTTCACTGATATCTTCCTCTCTTCATCAGTGACAGCAGCAGATAGAAACAGAGAAACACAGAAATGTTGCCGTCAGATCAAGAGTGTGAATGTGAATCACAGCCTGAAACTACTACAGAAATATCATTCAGATGGACATGATTTACAGTCTTCTCACACAGAAAATTCATATTACTGTCTCAGTTCCAGTTTGATGAACACTGATCTGAGAAGTGCTGATCTAAATAAAAACTGAAGGAAATACTTGTGGACTTGTTTGCAATTTGACAAGCTGTAAAGCAGAAAATAGAGAGATTCAGATGAATATCCTTTCATGTTATGAAGGCTATATCGTTAAAACCAAGCATATCTGCTGACTCTGTTGATTTTCTCCTTGATTCTTTTAACTCAAAAGTTAAGAGTGTAATTGATGATATTGCTCCTGTGAAAGTCAGGAAGAATAGTGGCAGACAAAAAGCACCTTGGAGAAACTCAACAGCTGTGCAAAATATGAAAAGACAATGCAGAAGAGCAGAGCGCTTGTGGCAGAAGACAAAACTTGTAGTCCATTATAACATCTACAAAGACACCATCCACGCTTTCAATAGGGAACTAGGCAAAGCCAGACAGACTTTCTTCTCAAACATTATGAACAGCAATATAAACAACACACACACTCTTTTTGCTACTGTAGAGAGACTGACAAACCCCCCGAGCCAGATTACCATAGAAATGCTCTCAGAAAGGAAATGCAGTGAGTTTGCTTCTTTCTTCTCTGAGAAAATCAATAACATCAGAAAGGTGATCAGCACATCCTTGAGTTGCTCTGGGGTCAGGCAGACCAGACCACAACCTGAGAAAGTAGTCACTATGTCTGTTTTTGAAGAAATTGATGGCACAATTTTGGTAGAAACCGTACAGCACCTTAAAACAATCAACCTGCGCCCTTGACACACTTCCCACATCTTTTTTCAAAAATTTGTTAGACAGCTTAGAAGCAGATCTCCTAGAAGTGGTGAATGCTTCACTTCGCTCTGGGAGTTTTCCGAACTCCCTGAAAACTGCAGTTGTCAAGCCCCTCCTTGAAAAAGAACAATCTGGATAAGACCATCTTAAGCAACTATAGACCAATCTCAAATCTTCCTTTCATGGGCAAGATCATTGAAAAGGTTGTCTTCAATCAGCTGAACAAATTCTTAAGCTTGAATGGATATTTTGACAATTTTCAATCTGGTTTCCGATCGCATCACAGCACGGAGACAGCGCTCATAAAGATAATAAACGATATTCGCTTAAATACTGATACAGGCAAATTATCCGTGTTGGTACTACTCGACCTCAGTGCTGCATTTGACACTGTTGATCACAACATACTTCTTGACAGGCTGGAAAACTGGGTGGGGCTTTCTGGGATAGTCCTAAAATGGTTCAGGTCATACTTAGAAGGGAGAGGTTATTTTGTGAGTATGGGAGATCATAAGTCTGAGTGGACACCCATGACTTGCGGAGTCCCTCAGGGCTCGATTCTTGCGCCACTCCTATTCAACCTGTATATGCTCCCAATGAGCCAAATAATGAGAAAGAACCAAATCGCTTACCATAGCTACGCAGACGACACACAGCTCTACTTAGCCCTATCGCCAAACGACTATAGCCCCATTAACTCCCTGTGCCAATGCATTGATGAAGTAAACGGTTGGATGTGTCAACTTTCTGCAGTTAAACAAAGACAAAACTGAGGTCATTGTGTTTGGAAACAAAGATGAAGTTCTCAAGGTGAATGCATACCTTGACGCTAGGGGTCTAACAACTAAAAATCAAGTCAGGAATCTTGGTGTGTCTCTAGAGTCAGACCTTAGTTTCAATAGTCATGTCAAAGCAATAACTAAATCAGCATACTATCATCTGAAAAATATTTCAAGAATTAGATGCTTTGTTTCCAGTCAAGACTGAGAGAAACTTGTGCTTGCGTTCATCACCAGCAGGGTGGATTACTGTAATGGCCTCCTCACTGGCCTTCCTAAAAAGACCATAAGACAGTTGCAGCTCATACAGAACGCTGCTGCCAGGATTCTGAGCAGGTCCAGAAAATATGAACACATCACACAAGTCCTCAGGTCTTTACACTGGCTCCCAGTTACATTTAGGATTGATTTTAAAGTATTACTGGTATATAAATCATTTAATGGGTTAGGACCTCAATATATTGCAGATATGCTCACTGAATATAAACCCAACAGATCACTCAGATCATTAGGATCACATCAGCTAGAAATACCAAGGGTTCACTCTAAGCATGGAGAGTCTGCTTTTAGCTATTATGCCAGCCGCAGCTGGAACCAGCTTCCAGAAGAGATCAGGTGTGGTCCTACATTAGTCACATTCAAATCCAGACTCAAAACACATCTGTTTAGCTGTGCATTTACTGAATGAGCACTGTGCCACTGTTCGTCCGACTGTTACTGTACTTCATTTTATTTTTTATTCTAAACTGTTTTAATTATTCTGATTTCTTTTGATTATTTTAATTTCTTCCATGTAAAGCACTTTGAATTGCCACTGTGTATGAAATGTACTATATAAATAAACTTGCCTTGCCTTGCCTTATGACCCTGTTCTGTCTCCACATTCTGAGCTGAAGATGCTAGATCATGACAATAGACATGGGCTACTAATTATGAAAAATTTTAAAAAATGCCAAAAAAAAAAAAACATGATGTGAGGGTTATGTTTAGGGGTCAGAAAAAACATTTAGCCAATGTAAAGTCCTCATAATGATAGTGCCACCACCGTGTGTAAGTGTGTGCGTTTGTGTGTGTGTGTGTGTGTACAGTATACAGTATACGAGTCAAAAATATAAACTGTCAGTGACACGCAAATATAAACATGTAACTCTAATAACTTTAATATTTAAGAACAAGTTTTAAACTAAATAAAATATTCTCTGCAAATACATCATTTAATATATTTTTTCATGCTTTAGCTTCGATTGGAACTATTTTCATTGATCGAGCAAAAAACACAAAGTGGATCATCTCCTTTCATAAAGACCTCATCTATATTTGAACAATAAATCGAAAGAACTACTTACCAGAGACATAAACAACAAATCTCTTGTTTGTGTTTCCTCTGCTGCTGATGATCTGTAGTTTATAATCTCCAGTGTGTTTAGTTCTCATGTCTGTGATGATCAGAGATCCAGTCTTCTCATCCAGCTTCAGTCTGCCTCTGAATCTCCCATCAGCAGCATCATCATGTGTTTTTAGAGTCCCTCCACTGATTTCAGCGATGAGAATGTCTTGATATCCAAACCTCCACTGTATCAGATCATCTTTCTGTATTTCAGTTTCAGGGTTTATGATCAGATTGTTTCCCTCTTCCACTGATATCCTCTCTTCATTAGTGACAGCAGCAGATAGAAACAGAGAAACACAGAAATGTTGTCATCAGATCAAGAGTGTGAATGTGAATCACAGCCTGAAACTACTACAGAAATATCATTCAGATGCACATGATTTACAGTCTTCTCACACAGAAAATTCATATTACTGTCTCAGTTCCAGTTTGATGAACACTGATCTGAGAAGTGCTGATCTAAATAAAAACTGAAGGAAATACTTGTGGACTTGTTTGCAATTTGACAAGCTGTAAAGCAGAAAATAGAGAGATTCAGATGAATATCCTTTCATGTTATGAAGGCTATATCGTTAAAACCAAGCATATCTGCTGACTCTGTTGATTTTCTCCTTGATTCTTTTAACTCAAAAGTTAAGAGTGTAATTGATGATATTGCTCCTGTGAAAGTCAGGAAGAATAGTGGCAGACAAAAAGCACCTTGGAGAAACTCAACAGCTGTGCAAAATATGAAAAGACAATGCAGAAGAGCAGAGCGCTTGTGGCAGAAGACAAAACTTGTAGTCCATTATAACATCTACAAAGACACCATCCACGCTTTCAATAGGGAACTAGGCAAAGCCAGACAGACTTTCTTCTCAAACATTATGAACAGCAATATAAACAACACACACACTCTTTTTGCTACTGTAGAGAGACTGACAAACCCCCCGAGCCAGATTACCATAGAAATGCTCTCAGAAAGGAAATGCAGTGAGTTTGCTTCTTTCTTCTCTGAGAAAATCAATAACATCAGAAAGGTGATCAGCACATCCTTGAGTTGCTCTGGGGTCAGGCAGACCAGACCACAACCTGAGAAAGTAGTCACTATGTCTGTTTTTGAAGAAATTGATGGCACAATTTTGGTAGAAACCGTACAGCACCTTAAAACAATCAACCTGCGCCCTTGACACACTTCCCACATCTTTTTTCAAAAATTTGTTAGACAGCTTAGAAGCAGATCTCCTAGAAGTGGTGAATGCTTCACTTCGCTCTGGGAGTTTTCCGAACTCCCTGAAAACTGCAGTTGTCAAGCCCCTCCTTGAAAAAGAACAATCTGGATAAGACCATCTTAAGCAACTATAGACCAATCTCAAATCTTCCTTTCATGGGCAAGATCATTGAAAAGGTTGTCTTCAATCAGCTGAACAAATTCTTAAGCTTGAATGGATATTTTGACAATTTTCAATCTGGTTTCCGATCGCATCACAGCACGGAGACAGCGCTCATAAAGATAATAAACGATATTCGCTTAAATACTGATACAGGCAAATTATCCGTGTTGGTACTACTCGACCTCAGTGCTGCATTTGACACTGTTGATCACAACATACTTCTTGACAGGCTGGAAAACTGGGTGGGGCTTTCTGGGATAGTCCTAAAATGGTTCAGGTCATACTTAGAAGGGAGAGGTTATTTTGTGAGTATGGGAGATCATAAGTCTGAGTGGACACCCATGACTTGCGGAGTCCCTCAGGGCTCGATTCTTGCGCCACTCCTATTCAACCTGTATATGCTCCCAATGAGCCAAATAATGAGAAAGAACCAAATCGCTTACCATAGCTACGCAGACGACACACAGCTCTACTTAGCCCTATCGCCAAACGACTATAGCCCCATTAACTCCCTGTGCCAATGCATTGATGAAGTAAACGGTTGGATGTGTCAACTTTCTGCAGTTAAACAAAGACAAAACTGAGGTCATTGTGTTTGGAAACAAAGATGAAGTTCTCAAGGTGAATGCATACCTTGACGCTAGGGGTCTAACAACTAAAAATCAAGTCAGGAATCTTGGTGTGTCTCTAGAGTCAGACCTTAGTTTCAATAGTCATGTCAAAGCAATAACTAAATCAGCATACTATCATCTGAAAAATATTTCAAGAATTAGATGCTTTGTTTCCAGTCAAGACTGAGAGAAACTTGTGCTTGCGTTCATCACCAGCAGGGTGGATTACTGTAATGGCCTCCTCACTGGCCTTCCTAAAAAGACCATAAGACAGTTGCAGCTCATACAGAACGCTGCTGCCAGGATTCTGAGCAGGTCCAGAAAATATGAACACATCACACAAGTCCTCAGGTCTTTACACTGGCTCCCAGTTACATTTAGGATTGATTTTAAAGTATTACTGGTATATAAATCATTTAATGGGTTAGGACCTCAATATATTGCAGATATGCTCACTGAATATAAACCCAACAGATCACTCAGATCATTAGGATCACATCAGCTAGAAATACCAAGGGTTCACTCTAAGCATGGAGAGTCTGCTTTTAGCTATTATGCCAGCCGCAGCTGGAACCAGCTTCCAGAAGAGATCAGGTGTGGTCCTACATTAGTCACATTCAAATCCAGACTCAAAACACATCTGTTTAGCTGTGCATTTACTGAATGAGCACTGTGCCACTGTTCGTCCGACTGTTACTGTACTTCATTTTATTTTTTATTCTAAACTGTTTTAATTATTCTGATTTCTTTTGATTATTTTAATTTCTTCCATGTAAAGCACTTTGAATTGCCACTGTGTATGAAATGTACTATATAAATAAACTTGCCTTGCCTTGCCTTATGACCCTGTTCTGTCTCCACATTCTGAGCTGAAGATGCTAGATCATGACAATAGACATGGGCTACTAATTATGAAAAATTTTAAAAAATGCCAAAAAAAAAAAAACATGATGTGAGGGTTATGTTTAGGGGTCAGAAAAAACATTTAGCCAATGTAAAGTCCTCATAATGATAGTGCCACCACCGTGTGTAAGTGTGTGCGTTTGTGTGTGTGTGTGTGTGTACAGTATACAGTATACGAGTCAAAAATATAAACTGTCAGTGACACGCAAATATAAACATGTAACTCTAATAACTTTCATATTTAAGAACAAGTTTTAAACTAAATAAAATATTCTCTGCAAATACATTATTTAATATATTTTTTCATGCTTTAGCTTCGATTGGAAATATTTTCATTGATCGAGCAAAAAACACAAAGTGGATCATCTCCTTTCACAAAGACCTCATCTATATTTGAAAAATAAATAAAGAACTACTTACCAGAGACAGAAACAACAAATCTCTTGTTTGTGTCTCCTCTGCTGCTGATGATCTGTACTTTATATTCTCCAGTGAGTTCAGTTCTCATGTCTACTAATACAAACTAATACAAATGTTTAATTGGCATCTTTTTTCAAACGACCCGACCGACCGCGACCCGAATATCATTAAAAGCATTTTTGGATGACCCGTAACTGCGGGTAACCGCGGGTGACCGCAGGCACCCGCTCATTTCGGATCAACCCGCGCATCACTGTTAACTATCATAGTTTTCTTTTTTTCTTCTTTTTTTTTTACATTTTGATTCTGTTGTGCACAATGTGATATAAACAAACTAGTTATCTTGTTTACAAGCAATACAATTGCTACTGCAGAATTTCATACAGTGTTCATAATAAAATAGTTTTCAGTTCTTTTAAGGCTGGTCATTTGTCACCTGTTATAAATTTAGTATCAATATTATATTCTGGTATCGTACCGAAGCAAAAATTGCAGTACAAAGCCAACCCAATGCTGTTGCTATATCAGCTGTAATACTTACCCTTTTGTCTTTCTAGTTCAGAGATCTGTCGGCGATGGTAAATCAGACCAGCAGCAGCAGCAGCAGCGAACAACAGCAGAACAACAATAACTATTCCTGCTACAGCTCCTGAAGACAGACCTGGATCTGTAACAGCTAAAGAGAGACATTAGTGTGAATGTGTCTGATCTATAACACACACTATAAACATCAGCACTATATAACCTGAGTGAAGATCTGATACTGTA
Organism: Pimephales promelas; assembly: GCF_016745375.1. The sequence goes on along the minus strand of NW_024121121.1, from coordinate 940,157 downwards.
ATGATAAAGACTGACATTAGTGTGAGTGTGTCTGATCTATAACACACACTATAAACATCAGCACTATATAACCTGAGTGAAGATCTGATACTGTAATGATAAAGACAGACATTAGTGTGAGTGTGTCTGATCTATAACACACACTATAAACATCAGCACTATATAACCTGAGTGTAGATCTGATACTGTAATGATAAAGACAGTCATTAGTGTGAATGTGTCTGATCTATAACACACACTATAAACATCAGCACTATATAACCTGAGTGTAGATCTGATACTGTAATGATAAAGACAGTCATTAGTGTGAGTGTGTCTGATCTATAACACACACTATAAACATCAGCACTATATAACCTGAGTGTAGATCTGATACTGTAATGATAAAGACAGTCATTAGTGTGAATGTGTCTGATCTATAACACACACTATAAACATCAGCACTATATAACCTGAGTGAAGATCTGATACTGTAATGATAAAGACTGACATTAGTGTGAGTGTGTCTGATCTATAACACACACTATAAACATCAGCACTATATAACTTGAGTGTAGATCTGATACTGTAATGATAAAGACAGACATTAGTGTGAGTGTGTCTGATCTATAACACACACTATAAACATCAGCACTATATAACTTGAGTGTAGATCTGATACTGTAATGATAAAGACAGACATTAGTGTGAGTGTGTCTGATCTATAACACACACTATAAACATCAGCACTATATAACCTGAGTGAAGATCTGATACTGTAATGATAAAGACAGACATTAGTGTGAGTGTGTCTGATCTATAACACACACTATAAACATCAGCACTATATAACCTGAGTGAAGATCTGATACTGTAATGATAAAGACAGACATTAGTGTGATTGTGTCTGATCTATAACACACACTATAAACATCAGCACTATATAACCTGAGTGTAGATCTGATACTGTAATGATAAAGACAGACATTAGTGTGAGTGTGTCTGATCTATAACACACACTATAAACATCAGCACTATATAACCTGAGTGAAGATCTGATACTGTAATGATAAAGACAGACATTAGTGTGATTGTGTCTGATCTATAACACACACTATAAACATCAGCACTATATAACCTGAGTGTAGATCTGATACTGTAATGATAAAGACAGACATTAGTGTGAGTGTGTCTGATCTATAACACACACTATAAACATCAGCACTATATAACCTGAGTGTAGATCTGATACTGTAATGATAAACACAGACATTAGTGTGAGTGTGTCTGATCTATAACACACACTATAAACATCAGCACTATATAACCTGAGTGTAGATCTGATACTGTAATGATAAAGACAGACATTAGTGTGAATGTGTCTGATCTATAACACACACTATAAACATCAGCACTATATAACCTGAGTGTAGATCTGGGTGTATTTAGTGAGTAAATATATGCCAATAACTGTGATAATTACATATAAACATTAAAATAACATTTAATATTAATTATAGGGTGTATTCACACCAGGAAAGTCCGATAGTTCACTTGCTTTGGTCCGGACCAAATAAATTATTATTTTTTTTTTTTTTGGTACGGTTCGCTATCACACTGCTCTTTTTGCAAGTGAACCAAAATTTGTAAACAAAACCACACGTGTGCTAAGGTCGTCCATTCATTGGACAAGGATTCTCAAGGGAAATCAAGAAGTGCAAAAACGGCTCAGCATGGAGATATTTCCCTATATTTCGTACTGCAATATTTGTTCTTTTACTAATTTTGTGTTAAAGGTGCAATGTGTAACAAAGTTGAGTATCTATTAACAGAAATGCAATATGACATCCATAACTATGTTTTCAGTGGTGTATAAAGAACTTACTTAATTAGCCGTAATGTTTTTATTACCTTAGAATGAGACATTAATAGCTCCATAACCGAGGGAATCCCCTTCTATGAAGGTCGCCATGTTGTGACGTCATATTCCTACCGTAGCCGAACGCGAACAAACAGCGCTACAGAACGCGTTTCATCACTACCTTGAAAGAGAAGTAGCGGAAAGCTGGAAGCTAGCCTTACACTCCGTGAGTAGTGACTTTTCCCTTGTGAGTGGTGTAAAATATGTAGTTGGGATTGTTTCATGTAACTTAGTTATCCCTCGCTGTGTTATGGGTTTGTTATGTTGGGGATAGATGTGCTGTTACGTTCGTGAGACAGCTGATGATTAGTATTCATGTCATTGACCGTAAAACAGTACGTTACAGGAATCACTAACCCATCGATAGAGACTTTTACTAAAGTCTTTTATCACTAAAGTCGATCGCGAAGAATTTTAAAAATCAGAGAAAAAAAGCCTATTGTGTGTAGTAAATAGTATCTATGGGATGCGGAGATGACATGATTGTAATAGCGCGCGCACACTTCCGACCTTTGGACTCATGAGTTTCATGCGGACGAGTCCCAGCTCAGCCACAGTAACAGCTCATATTAGCCAGCTAAACTATTACTACCCTGTTAGAAAAAATATATAGCTGCTCCCTCGCTGTATTATGGGTTTGCTACAGTATGTGGGGATAAATGTGCTGCTGGTTACGTTTGTGAGACAATCAGCTGATTATTATTTTATTAAATTATATATTAAAACCCTTGATCCTCACCTGACTATGGCTTTGTAAACAGACAGTATTCATGATGTGGTTTATAATGGACTGTGGTACAGAAACAGTGACAATGTTACACACTCTTGGCTTACTCTGGCTATTCTCTGCTGTCTCAGCCGACGAGATGTTTGTCCCGTTTTAGCAACCGTAGCTTCTTCGAAAGGGAGGGGTGAGCAGTGGGCGGAGCCCTTAGTGCAAACCTGGTGCAAACTCGCAACCGAACCACTAGATGTCGCTAAAAGTCACACATTGCTCCTTTAATTCTGTACAAACGCAATATGAATAAACTAATGAGTATCTGATGCAATGTCATCTATACGATGTTGTAATTCGGATTTTGAGAAGACGACGAGTGTAAAGTTTAAGTGGTTCTATTAAACGCGGGGAAATATGACAACTCTCGTCTCTCGTGCATCTTTTCATTCGACCATCTACTGTTTTTTTGTTTTGTTTTTATCTCTGGGCAACATCTCAACTTTGCGTTACAAGTGGCACTGCACAGAAGACGGATAAGGTATAAAGTTTTCATTCATGGAGAGAGGGGCTATGTTCACACATTCAAATAATGAGATTCTTATTGTGTACTAACAAGTGCTGTCAATGTTAACGCTTGCGATTCAGTTTGTCCAGTTTAACGTAAATTAACGCATCATCATCCTTGTATTGTAACTTACATCAATAATAATAATAATAATATTAATAATTAATAACTACATTTATATAGAACGTTTCTCGGCACTCGCTTTACATAGAAGGGGGAATCTTGTCAACCACCACCAAAAGGTGGTGAACTGCAAATTAAATTTTTTTTTTTTTTTTGCATCTCTGCGCGATTAGACTAAAGAGAACGCTCTGTATGTGAAATTCCTGATGCACGCACTTATACATTCATTCATTCCAATGATGCACACACGACGCGCAGAAAGACGCGCAGCAGTATCGTGTGGCCAGACAGCGCGCCGGAATATTATCTTTCGATGCAGTGCTTTCTTGCAATTGGGTCGGTTTATGTTCACACCGTAAACGAACCGTACCAGAGTTCGTTTGGAACCGTACCGAGACCACCTCTTCAGCTGGGTCTCGGTTCGGTTGTTTGGTCCGCACCCGAGTTCGATTGCTGTATTCACACCTGCCCAAGGGGGCAAACGAACTAGAGTTCGATTCAATCGAACCAAACAAGGCAGGTGTGAATACACCCCCATAGTGTCATCTGAATTATTTATAGACAGTGGTGGAAAGAGTACTGAAAAAACATACTCAAGTAAAAGTACCATTACATTCGAAAAAATGTAGTGTGTGTGAGTAGAGTAAAAAGTACATGTCCAAAAAACTACTTGAGTAAGAGTAAAAAAGTAGCTTATTTAAAAGTACTCAAGAGTAGTGAGTAGTGAGTACTGAGGTGCGGATTCTAACCCTTATAATATACACTGTGCACTACAATTTATTAATTAAAAAAAATGCACATACTGGAATTCACATTATATTTTGTTCTTTGTAAGAAAGATTGAAGAATATCTATCATCCATCTTTTTAAAATGCATCAAATCAGTACACTCATCACCATTTAAATTATATTATTTGGGGGGAAAAGCATTTAAAATTAGGCGAAAAACCACTGGGCCTGAGCATGTTATTGTTGCACATAAAATATCAATATTCATAACTGCTCAAATAATTAAAAAACCTTTAGAAACTCATATGATAGTTCAGCATCACACACCAAGAGATGGGTTAAATAAAATAAAAAAAAATACCCAATTTCTCTCCAAAATGGTACCAATGTTAGTCTTTTGATAAATGAGAATCACTAATATTATCATATTACCTCAACTAATGCACTGAAAAAGGCTAAGATAGTGAGCTAACACTAATTACACACTTTTATTCCATGCTATTAAATATGTTACAATTTAAACGTAAATGCATTGTTCTAGAAGGGTGGCATCATCCCTTACATTTTACACAGCTACATTTACTCACATTGTAATGCTGATAATATAATTTGTAAGGAAAATTGTGCATTAGGGAAGTTATATCCAGGAAACTTTTACAAAAGAAACAAACACATTTTGTCTCTGAAGTCTCTGCGAAGCTGTTTTATCAGCAGCATCCGCAAAAAAAAAAAAGAGGAATTAGAGGAATTAGAGGAAGACGCTGATATCTGGATTGAATTGATGCGTGATGAAAGCGCAGCACATCCACAGCAGTCACGAGTAACAGCAGGAATAGGCGGTTAAAGTTTTCAATGCTTAATTTGAATTGATAACAGTCACGAGACCGATTACTCGATCCAATCACGTTGATGGATAAAAATAAAATTAAAACAAGCATGTAACGAGTAACGGCCACAAACAGAAGGAAAATAGCGGAGAAAAAGTACCGATACATCACTTAAAATGTACTCAAGTAAAAGTAAAATTACACAATTTTAAACTTACTCAAAAAAGTACAATTTCTGAAAAAAACTACTTAATTACAGTAACGTGAGTATTTGTAATTTGTTACTTTACACCCCTGTTTATAGACAACCGATAAAAAACTGATAAAGACTCACCACTGACAGTAACAATGAATCTCTTGTATAGGGTCTGTTTGTTGCTGTTGATCTTCAATGTATATTCTCCAGAGTCTGTGGTTCTGGTGTGTATGATGGTCAGAGATCCCGTCTGATGATCCAGCTGTAGTCTGTCTCTGAATCTCTCATCAGTGTTGAGTAATGGTGAGCTCTTGACTACATCATATTTAGCTATGAGTTTTCCTTCATCTCCAAACCTCCACACTATCAGCTCATCTCCGTTTGTTTCAGTAACATCAGTCTGAAGAGTGACAGAGTTTCCCTCCATCACTGACATACTCTTCATTTCAGCTTCACCAACATGAACAGATGGAGACTCTGCAAGAAACAGATTCACAGACACACAGATTAAACATGTTGAACACTGTGACTGGCACTAGAATATCAGTTTATATGGTTAATACACAAGGCATATGCAGATTGATAAAGGTAATCAGTTTAGCATGTACAACAGTTACTTTTGGTTGACTAATGATGTGTCGTTTCATAAAAGAGCACAGGAACATTTCACTATTTGAAACACTACAGTTGTATGTGTTCAGTAGATAGAATTACAACGTATAATTCTATACAATTGATCCTGCTTTGAATTATTTCAACTATTACCAATGGAATAAAACTAAAAATATCTGAGCAAATTGTGTGTAAAATGTAAGTCTATCAATACGGATTTGTTTCTAAAACTATAGTATATTAGCGGTATTACACTCGTGCTGATCATATGCGTGAGATATTCAGAACAACAGCATGACTGTGATATCAATAAACTACAATTATGTAAGACTGTTGAACACATAAGTAATATTTGCTGGTGAAATCTCAGCTTAATTCAGTTTAATTCATAAAACAAAACAAAAAATGAAAACATCTAACTATAGTTAGATGTTTACTAACTCTAGTTATTGATAGTATTGATAGTATTCTCACCAGAGACAGTAACATTGAATGTCAATGTATGTGAGGACCCAGATTTGAGGTCGCTCTCTAGTTGATAAAGTCCAGAGTGTTTGGTTCTCATGTTGTTGATAGTCAGAGATCCAGTCTGATCCATCTGCAGTTTCCCTCTGAATATGTCAATGTGACTGGAGTTGGGATTGGGATATGAGATCTCCTTTCTATCCATTTGAGCGATAGTGGAACCTGACTCTCCAAACCTCCACAGTGTCACAATTATTTCCTGTGTTTCAGTAAGACCAGTGTTTAGTGTGACAGATTCTCCCTCCATCACTGTCTTCACTTCATCTGCTTCAGCAACACACACTCCTGCAGAACAAACAGAAACAGTCTCAGAGATTAAACTCATTTAACACTGCTGCTGATATAAAAAAAAAAAAACATAGTTACTGAGAATAGGCTTGCACAATAAGTACAATTTGACTAATTAAAGGGCCCCTATTATGCTCATTTACAGCTTTATAATTTGGTTTATGGGGTCTACCAGAATGTTTACTTCATTTAAATGTTAAAAAAAACTGGTTTATTTTTTGTTTCTTTTCAGAATCTGCTCTGCTTGGTCAGTCAGTCCGAGTCTGTTGAGATTTGTGACTTTAGTTTGGGTTTATCAGCTTGTTCTTGTCTGTCATTGTTAGACTCTGACTCAAACTGATACACAAAACTGACGCCATAGTTACAGGGTCGTTCCTTTCCAAATATCAGAAACTTCGACTACATTTTTTTTTCCTGAAGAAAGACAGAGATCAATAGTGATTGAAGCCAAAATATGAAATGTCAGGAATGTATATTTACTGATTAATCCATTATTTTGTGGAGAGGGGTCAAAATGACAATTTTCACCTGAGATTCTGAGCCAAATTACAGAGACTATTAAAAATGACTTTAAAAAGATAGCAGCATCATTTTATTTTTTTTACACAGAAATTGGTAGGTCTGTTAGTGAAATCTGTTGACTTATCATTTTTTCTTGCATTATATACCAACAGTGACAATTTAAAAATGGGTAGAAGAACTTTTAATGGTTTCAAAACTCTAGACCACATAGATGTGATTTTGAGAACTTGTACAATCAATATTCTTGTACACTAAACTTTACACTCCCAGCTCCAATGTGAGAACCTGTCAAATAAAAATCTGAAGTTGAATTTGCACTCGCAACAATAGTCACAAATGTGTAAAATGCCATTTACTGAAATACGATGGCAAAGACAACCTTGAAATATGCATTTGCATTTATTCGTACATTCACTTTTGCAGTACAACCTCAATTAGGCACTTGCATCTTCTCAACTCAGTGGCGGCGGGAGAAAAAAAAAGAGGGGGGGGGGGTTAAAAAAAATTAGCCGTTTTATTGGTCAATGAAATGTGACTTCTATTATACATGATGATATCACGAAACCCGCGTCCTCGGGGACGTAACATGGCTTAATGCATAGACTGATATTATGAGGTAAACGCCATACTTATAATAATATATACAGATAGCAGATGAATCCAGAATGTAAATGGAATGAGTTTAATTTAGACAACAATTTTAATTAAAAGACCAAACTCAGGAAACACCATACTAATAAAGTGTACAGAAAAAAATGAACAAAATTGAACGCATCGCGTTTAAATGTATTCTTCCCATAGAAAACGCTTAATTTACATTTATTAATTTAGCATATGCTTTTATCCAAATACTTACAAATGAGAACATGCAGTTAAACTGACAATAGGACAACAATATGCAAGTGCTATGACCCTTCCCAGTTTAATCGAACACAGTAGGTAGGCCCTACATATAGTTTTTATTTTTTTTAATGAGGCTTAATGTACAAACAGTTATAAAAATAAATAAACATACACAATTTGTTATACATTATTAATAAAACACTGCCTGTGTAAAAATGCTGCAGGTTTATTTCCTTTTTTTCGTCACATTCTTGGCTCATCTGCTTTTCTGTACATAGGCTATGCTTAGTTGATCAGTAAGCCTATGGTGCTTGCTGATAATATTATTTAGTTTGATAATATCATTTATTTATGTGGGTTGTGGGTTGTCTACAAACCGAAAGGTTGGTGGTTCAATCCTCGGTTCCACCTGATCAAATGTCGAGGTGTCCATGAGCAAGACACCTAACCCCAGCTGCTCCTGACGAGCTGGATGGCGCCTTGCATGGCTGACACCGCCGTTGTTGTGTGAATGAGTGTATGAGTGGGTGAATGTGAGGCAAATGCAAAAGCGCTTTGGTGGCCATTAGGTCTATGAAAGCGCTATATAAATGCAGTCCATTTACCACTTATTTTAATGTCAGTCTAAAGCATTAAGCTACGTCAAAGAGTATAGAATGCAAATAATACGTTTAATCGGAGTAGCGATTGTCTAGTCACTCTAGTGGTTTGGTGTTCATTTCTCATCCGGTGTTCTGACATTCCATCCTACCCGTCAGATTGTCCTACCAAGTCTTACTGCGCATGCGCACATCAATAATACGTCATTTTTGTCACGCTGAACAACACGCCCATAATATTTTACTACTTGCGCGAGATCTTTTTTCACTATTTATGTCAATTATTGCTATACAAAGATATAATAGCAGTAATGAGAACTGTTTACTCTCACATTAAATTGATGAATTGGCGGCGAATTGATTTGATTGTTTGGTGTAAAATATAAACACACACACGATTATACTACTCGTTTATTTCATACTGGTAGGACAATCTGATGAGGTATTTTGCAACGTAAAATCATCCTACCGTTTATTTCATAGGACAATCTGAAGAGGTAACTTACTTTTCACTGTAAAATCACCGTAACATAGCCTAATAAGAAAATTCGGCAAAGTTACACTGAAATATTTTATGTACTAGTCACAGACGGGAAGTAAACGCTCAGTAGGATTTTACGACGAGGTAGGATGAACCGATAGATATGGCTATAATTTTGCGCTACGGTAGGAAAATCTGACAAGGTAGGACAGATCGACAGAACACCGGCTTGGGGGAACTAGCAACCGGAATCCATTATCTATATCTAAACTAGTTTTTTTCTTTCTTTTTTTCACGCATACAGAATGCAAAAACTGCTTTAACCGATAATTAATTTTATCCTTAAACAGGAGGGCATGTCTAAAGTCATTTAAATACATGTGATTATTTTCATAAGGTACGTTAATGAAGTTCAGGAAGAAGACAACAGTCAATGAAAGATGTTCTTGTTGCCAAAGCGAAACAGAAAGTGTTCAAAATAAACTGAAATAGAGCACTTACCACATATTAGTAGAACAATCTGAAAGAATTTGAAGGTCTTCTTCATACTGTTGCAGATTTAAACGAAACCTAATTTCGACTGTTTTTAATATTCGTAACTTAGTTTGTTTGTTTCAGAACCACACCCTACCGAATGAAGTCGACGATTGTTAACCCTACTAAATACCAACAGAAAGATTTTTATACCGTCTGTGGCTGATTAAATAATTTACACCATGATGTTTAACCAACTAAAGAAGTGCGTTTACCGTTACTTTTCCAAATTTGGAAAATAAAGCGCAGAAGACCGCAATGGCGGAGAATCTAACGGTTTTCTTCTTTACAGTGGATCACAAACTAAAAACGAGCATTACCGCCACCTGCCGTTTGCAGATTATCTTTTTCTTCTTTGTACAGTCAGAGGAAGTGCTTTGGTACAGTGCTGCCACCCAGTTTTGAGGACTTGGGCTCTTCTTCTTATTATTATTGTTTTAATGGCGGTTGGCAAACAACTTTTAAGGTGCATTACCGCCACCCAGTTAAAATGGAGTGTGAATCACAATAGCATACTCTAAATAAATAAATAAATAAATAAATAGCTACAATTACTCATAATAAAACACTATAATTCACAACATTACTAATACAATTTTAATAAAAACTAATTTCATAACCTATTGATTGGCCCAGTTTTCTCCAAAAACCTTATATTTCTCTATACCCCACATGCCCTTAATTCAGTTGTAATATTTCTTTCATTTCAAATTAATTTTTTTCTTTACGTAGTCTATCTTTCAGAATCATCCTTTCCTGTTTACTGATGACAACTAATAATTAAATGTTCTAAAGTTTCAACTTCGACTTGACAGAGACGCGAGTGTTTCATGTAGGCCTACCCCACATGGAAAGAACCTATACTCTTAAAAATGCTGGGTTGTGGACTGGAGGAGATGCGCATGCGCAGCGGACGGTAATGGCTGCTTAATATCGACGCTCTCCCTCAGTTGTCTTTTTTTCGGATTTATCTATCCCTACTAAGTTTTTGGCCGAATTTTATGTAAATTCCTTGTTTTAGTGGCACTCTAGATGGCATCCAAACGAGATTTAATCCACTCCCCGGCAAAGAAAAGGTATAAAGACGACGAGCACCTTCACGACGCCATTGCCGAAATGCTGGATAAAGCCTAGTTCACACTACATGATTTTAAAATGTCGGGCTGAACTGTGCAGTTTACACTACATGACTTGCTCTCAGTGAAATCATGAGTGTTCAAGTTGTTTAGCTGTTCACACCACACAACACAACGTGATTGATCCACAACAGGAGGTAACTCACTACACGAGTTAACAACACACTACATAGAGATACAACCACGATCGGATGATAAGAGCATATCATTTGTGACTCAATGAGAGCTGTTTCAGTACTATAATACGGTCTAAATCCTGAAAATAATCAAACAAATAACGAGTTGACAACAACACGATTCTATCATGTCTAGAAACCATGTTTTGTAACGAAAAACCACGCAATAAAACGAACCAGAAATGACGCGAAACTGCAGAGAAGAACACAACACGCGAATATGGACGTCAGACAGAAACTAGTGCTGCACACTGTTTGCTCGACGATCTGCTCTGAGAAAAAAAATGCAAAAAAGAAAAAGTAAGATTTACCTGGTGTCCTCAACCCATGCGTTGCTATGATTGGCTGTACTCATGACATCACTGAGATTGAGTCGCGCGACTGGGCGAGATATCTAGCATGCTAGATATTTTTCTGAGCTCGGTGACCTGTCTGCGAGCTGTCTGCGAGCTGTCTTTGATGCGTTGTTGGCTCTTTCACACTAACTGATTGGCGAGCGTTAATCGTCCGCTAATCGCCCGCGATTTGCACGCGATAACACCCTGACTTGTCGGCGACTCAACGATTTGCAAATCGGGCTTAAATCGGGCTTAAAATCACGTAGTGTGAACTAGGCTTAAGCAACTGAGCGCCATAAAACTCAGTATGTCGACGATTGTTCGCGAGGAAATATCGACGATTACGGCACGATTGGAATCGCTGGAAAAGGATGTCAAATCGTTCGGCAAAAGATGTGACAACATCCAGGCTACGGTGCGGGATGTTAAAAGGGACTCGATTGCTAGACTTGCCTAGAGGAGCTCCAGGAGAAACTATCTTTATGAAGATAAATCCAGACAAAATAACCTAAGGTTGGTGGGCCTGTGGGAAGGAGCTGAAGGAGGGGATGCAATTCAGTTCTTGCAGACCCATATTCCCAAGTGGATTCCAGCTCTACAAGGGAAGACGATCGAGATTGAACGGGCGCACCGCCTCTACGCGAACGAGGATCCCTCCAGGAATAGAGCGCGCACTTTGATTTTCAAACTCCTTCGTTACAATGACCGACAGGCGATCCTACAGGGAGCCAGAAGTGCACCGTCTCTGAGTTATGAAGGGGGTAATTTAAGGTTCTATCCTGACTTCAGCCAGGGAACGTCCAAAAAAAGGAAAGCTATGGCCGAAGGGAGGAAACGCCTCCAGCAACTAGGCATCGAGTCATTTCTGCTTTACCCTGCTTCGGTCAAAGTATGTAACGGTCAGGAGCAATTGTTCTTCAAAACCCCCGGAGACCTGGACCGTTTTATCGCGTCTCTGCGTGCCACTACGGAAATGGACATCACCGTGCCTACAGGGATGCCTGATGAGTAAATTCGGCCTTCTTTGTTTTGTATTATGGCACTTTGAGTAGGGATATAGGTTTAATTTTCGCTGTGATGGACACTCAGGTGAGAGTTGCTGATGCTTGAGTAACTGTTGCCACTTATAGTCCGAGTGCATGCCCTCGACTAAATTTGCTTTCCAGGCAGATAAGAGAGTGCGTTCTTCCTCTCTGCAAGCTGCCGATAGTAACTTGATTTTTGTTTTTCTATTGTATTTAACCATTAACGTTGTAATGTTAGAACTACCAGGGTTTGCCGTTTTTGTTGTACTTTTTGTGTTGTTTTGGGGTGAAATTATTATTGATGCGTTCGGTTTCTATAGCTACCTCTGCCTTATGTATAATTATATTGTGACAGAATGAGGGACTTTAATGTGATATCGTGGAATGTCAATGGTCTAAATTCTCCCGTGAAAAGATCCAAATGCCTAGATTAGGCCACCCTTAAAAATATTCTTGTTTGCCGTAACCCGACCGACCCTGTCAATTTAGGGCCGACCCAATTTTTTATTTTTTTTTTATTTTAGTCCGACCGACTTGCCGGTTGTAACTTGCGTTCAGACCGACCGATTTTTTTTTTTTTTTACTCTTCAAACGACTAATTCAAATTCAATAAAATAATATTAATTATATTTTAGTTAGACTTGTAAAAGTTGTTTGTGTCTACATAGCCTACACACGTAGGCTACGTTCTTTCTTAAATAAAAACCCGTGGCGTCATAGTCATCAGATTATGTTTACACCATTGGTTTAACGTTAAGCGTGTCACTATATGGCTTGTACGTTCGCTCGTTTCAGTGTTCCCGCTTGGTACCCGGTATTAAAAGGGCAACGGGGCTGAATATCAACCATTTCTATATATAATAAAAATATTAAACAATTTGTCTGTGATGCAGTTTTGCTATTCGCAGTCCAGAAGAGCTATCTCCCGGAGCCACAGCGCGCACAGCACGACAGCCCTGCTTAATGAGTGACAATGAGGACAAAACGTGGTTACACTTTAGATCTGGGATATTATTCTAATTGTATTTTAGATTTCCGCTTTCAAAGATTATAAAAAGAAGATATTTGAGATGAAACCATTACAGACTGTCTAGCGCAACTTCCTTCCCTTCACAGCGTTGCGCTGTCATTTCTTCCTAAAACGTACCGTCAGAATCAGCACGATCGGTGATTGTTGTAAAATGCAGTCTGTACTGTTGCTAAACTGCGGACGCGTTCAATCATTAAAAGAGCTATTAAAAGCACAAAAGTCTGCGCAAGAGAAGTTGTTCACGACGCGCGCTCCGAAATGCACTAAAACGAGACAAGAAAAGTAGGCTATCGCCTCATTTTGGGCTTCATGTGCGCATCTAAACCATCAAATATACATAAAATATAAAATGACCTGCTCTGAGATTCATTTAAACACAGTTTATGTCTTAATTGGACGTAAGTTGGGAGAAAATAATGGTGCATCAGTCATCTATTACAGTAGAGTTCTGCATTCGGTCTTTAAGGGGCAGTAGTCTAATAAACGTGACGATTGAGCCAATGCGAATCAAACAACAAAAGGCAGATAAAAATCACTCACAGCTCTTGAATGAATAACTTAAACTTTAATAAGCATTAATCTAACTATGATAAACTATGCAGTGTCATTTTACATTTGATTAGCCTACTAGCTAAATTAAATTTCTTTTCAGAGAGAGCGACAGACTTAACTGAAAAGCTAATTTTAGACCTTCCTGAAATTAAAGCACTGTGTATATAGGCTAATTTGTATCTTTGTTTAATTGTATTCTTTGTTTGACCATGTGTTTGTACTTGTTTTTGCTGATCTCATGTATATATGCATAACAAATAGATATTTTATACATTTTGTGACTAGCCAATGTAACTGGTCTTATTTTGCATTAACACCTAGCGGTGGATGCACAGTTTGAAGACCCAGTCAGTGACGTCACAATATGCATTTTTTTTTTTAAATTCACGATCACCATCTCCAAAATTGTACCTTTTTTTTTTACACTGAATCTTGGAAAAAAAAATATAGACCTACCTACCGACCCTTTTTTTAAAAAAAATTGCTGTTACTGCAAACCAAAATATTTTTAAGGATGGCCTTATCTCCATCGCAAACGAGCTGACATGGTCCTAATACAAGAATCCCACCTCAAGGCTCCTGATGTTACTCGCTTTCAGAATAGACATTTTAAAGTGATAGCTTTTTCATCATATAATAGTGCATCAAGAGGAGTTATTATTCTTCAGAACAGAAAATTCCCGTTTCTAATAGAGAAATCGGGTGGGGATGAAAATGGGCGGTTTACATATGTGTCAGGTTCATGGAATAATTTGAAAATGGTTCTCTTCTCAGTATACTCCCCTAATAACTATGATGCAGATTTTTTTCCATCTCTTACCAAATCCCTCCTTAATTTTGCTGACTACAAACTGGTCGTAGGAATAGATGCTAATGCAGTTTGTAATCCATTAATCGATAGATCCCTTGTCTCTGTTCATGGTGATCAGGCTTCGCAGTCGTTAAACGATCTCTTTGCTGATAACGACTTATGTGATATCTGGAGAGTGAAGAATGAGAGCGGTAGAGATTATACTTTTTATTCTGCACGCCATAAATCATTTTCGAGGCTAGATTACATTCTGATTTCTAAATCTCTTACTCAAGGTGTAAACCATATTGATATTTTACCCATACTGATTTCAGATCACTCCGCTGTGATTTGTAATCTATCTCCTCCGATAATTCCCCTAAGCTCCAAAAGGTGGCGTATGAATACAACTCTTTTGCAAAATGAAGATTTTGTAAAACAGTTACGTTCTAAATTATCTCTGTTTCTCAAAGAAAATTCGAGCTCAGCTACTAATCCACAGATGCTATGGGAAACAACCAAGTGTTTTTTGAGAGGAAATTGTATTTCTTTTGCCTCCTATGTAAATAAATCCAGAGTTAAACAATTAACCCGTCTGGAGGATCAGATTAAATGTGTAGAGAAGGATCTTAAAAAAACATTTACGGAACAGAAAAGCAGAATCCTAGCGAATTTAAAAACTGACTACAAGGCAATTTTACTAAAAAGGGTAGAATTTTTGATCCACCGTACCAAACAAAATTACTATTTTAATGGAGAACGACCAGGCAAACTAATGGCGTTAAGGTTGAAACACAATGAGGCCTTGGCCTCAATAACTGCCATTAGGGACAATGCAGATGTTCTTCACACAGCTCCGGGTGATGTAAATAGGATATTCAAGGAATTTTATGAGCATCTATACAAATCTGAGGTGGGAGTGAATGAACTACCTGTCATTGATTTTCTGTTAAATTTAGAACTACCCCAATTAAGCGAGCAGCAATGTGCTTTTCTTGATTCTCCAATAGAACTTAATGAATTGAAGGAGGCTTTAGAAGTTATGAATAAGGGAAAGGCCCCTGGTCTGGATGGTTTACCCCCAGAGCTGTATCTGGCAATATGGGATTTGATTGGACCGCTCCTCCTTGACTCCATAAATTTTGCTATTGATACGGGTTGTTTCCATCGAGATCAGAACACTGCTCTTATTTCTCTTCTACTGAAAAAAGGGAAAGAACCCTTATGCTGTTCTAGTTACAGGCCGATTTCACTAATTGGTACGGATGTCAAGTTATATGCTAAGGTTCTAGCCCGTCGTTTGGGACCAGTCGCCAGCTTCCTAATCGCCCACGACCAGACAGGATTTCTTAAGGAACGTTTTGCTACAGATAATGTGCGACGCCTTTTGGACATCATTGACTCACCCAACCCGGTTAATGAGCAACGCGCTATCCTCTCACTAGACGCAGAGAAAGCCTTTGACCGGGTCGAGTGGACATATTTATGGTCTGCCTTAACCCGTTTTGGATTTGGCCCTCGTTTTATTCATATGGTTCAGACTCTCTGGTAACTCTTCTGCACGGGTTTCAACGGGTTTGTGCTGTTCGGAAGCATTCCCGTTGAATAGAGGCACTAGACAGGGTTGCCCTTTATCGCCCCTATTATTTGCAATTTCATTAGAGCCCTTAGCGCAGGCAATTAGGCAGGACCATATTATTTCCCCGATTATTGTTGGCGACTCCAAACATTTTATCTCTCTTTTCGCGGATGATATTCTTCTCTACATGTCTAATGTTTCCTCTTCTTTACCTCAGTGTCTTAAAATATTTAATGACTTTAGCGTCTTAAGTGGTTACAAAATTAATTGGGGAAAATCTGTATTAATGCCCCTGTCTTCGTCATCAAATACTGCATTAGCGTCTTCCTCGATCCCAATTAGTAATACATTTAAATATCTGGGAATTCAGATCTTTCCATCACTTCAAACTATCTCTAAAGAAAATTATAGTTCTTTATTTACTGCAATCAGACGAGATTTACAGAGATGGGACGTTATTCTAGTCTCACTGCAAGGCAGAATTGCAATCATTAAAATGAATATCCTCCCTCGACTTTTATTTCTGTTCTCCATGATTCCTTTATCTCCCCGTATAACCTTTTTTAAAGAGATGAATTCCTTGATTACAAAATTCATTTGGAATAACAAACGACCAAGAATTAAACTCTCAACATCGCAGAGAAGATCTGATAAAGGAGGCTTGTCACTTCCGAACTTAAAATTGTACTTTTGGGCATGTCAGCTCCGCTCGCTCAAGATTTGGTTACAGGTTGACTCGCAGATCGCCTGGCGGGAAGTGGAAGCATCAGCTGTGCTCCCACATCGGCTCCAGGATATTTTATTCACGGGTTTATCAAAGAAAGACCTAAAGTTTGGGAATACAATTGTGTATAATTCTCTTAAAATTTGGCATGAGGTAATATGCAAATTCATGGGAAGTTCATCTAAGTTCTCATCTGAATCGCCGATCTGGTATAATCATAATTTGCAATCCGACAACAGACCTTTTGTTTTTAAGCCATGGTCGGATCGAGGTGTACATACTTTTGGTGACATATTCAATAATCAGGGATTAAGGTCTTTTTAAGATCTGACAGAGTGTTATAATCTGCCTGGACATTCCTACTTTCTCTATTTAAGGCTGAGAAGCGCAATGCGCGCTTATGGAGCACCATGGAACTGTAACTTGGACTCTCACCCTCTGATGGACTGTGTGAACTTTTCACAGACACGAGGAGCAGTGTCATTCATTTACAACAGACTGCTCAAGCACAGCTGCGGAAAGCTCCCCATCACCACGATATGGGAAAAGGAATTAGCTCCTTGCAAACCAAATTGGGACTGGATATGGGACACTATTCCAACAATGTCAAAAAATCTTGCCCATCAGTTAATACATTATAAACTGCTTCATAGGGCTTACGCTACTCCAAATATCTTGCACAAAATGAAACGCTTGCCTACCCCGTTCTGCTCACTCTGTAATTCAAACACTGTGGGTACTTATATGCACATGTTTTATGAATGCCAACATATTGGTAACTTTTGGGATGAGGTATTTCAAGTAGTGTCAGAACTATGTGATAAGGTAATCCTTAAGCACCCAAGTCTCTGTTTGTTGAATGATGATGCAGATTTTGATCTGACTGTTAGCCAGCGTAGGATTCTTCACACTGCTCTAACTGCAGCCAAAAAGATTATCTTCAAGATTTGGCATGAGCCTACAATTCTAGCAGGCAAATTGTGGCTCATAGAAATTAAATACATTGCACTATTAGAACTTACTACAGCAAGAATTAACAAAGCCAAACCAAAAACACTTAAGGCCTGGACTGAATTTGTTACAAAACTATCTTCTATCATAATTCAATAGGTCACCCGTACTGATTACTTCTGAGCATTTTTAAGGAGGAGCAGTGGTAATCCTGGAGCTGTGCTGGTATTGTTATTCCACCCCTAACTTATTAATATACATGTCTATGTGTATTTTATTTGTTTTTAGTACAAGCAAACCCTGGTCTTGTACATAGTTATATGTGGTTGCACTTGTGGACCATGTTAAACTTTGCAATAAATAAATAATCATAAAAATGCTGGGTTGTTTCAACCCAAATTTGGGTCAAATATGGACAATCCCAAATGTTGGGTTAAAAATGCAATTAAAAAATTTACAATTGAAAGTGAAAGTTGAAGTTGGGTTCAAATTTGAAATTACATTTTTAACCCAACATTTGGGTTTGTCCATATTTGACCCAAATTTGGGTTAAAATAACCCAGCATTGTTTAGAGTGTAGATTTTTTTTCTTCAAGTGAGTGCAATATCTGACTGCATATAACCCCACTGCATATCTGAAATACAGTAAAATATATATTTCATTGAATTAGTCTCCAAGGATGCATTTATTTGATCAAAAATACAGTGAAAAACAACAATATTGCATTTTGTATGCTCAAGTGACACTAAATGCTGGGTTGTTTGAACCCAAATTTGGGTCAAATGGACAAACCCAAATGTTGGGTTAAAAATGTTATTTAAAATGTGAACCCAACTTCAACTTTCACTTTCTGTATTTTTTTAAATTACATTTTAACCCAACATTTGGGATTCTCCATATTTGACCCAAATTTGGGTTCAAACAACCCAGCATTTTTTAAAGTGTATAGGTTTTGATATAGTATTGTAATATATGTGAAATTGGCCGTTTTCCTATATATGTACATATATACGTGCATATATGTACCCATATACTGTATATGTGCATATATGTACCATATAGGGTATATACAGTATATACCACACACTTTTACAATTTTAAACTTGTCTACAGCAGTAAATTGTATTTTTATAGGAAATACTGCTTACATAATTAAAAAATATTATACTTTAAAGTCACACATAAGAGTAGTCACAAGGAAAAAGCAAACAACATTCTCTGGGTTTTAAAACATTTATTTTGGTTAAAAGCTATATAAGAAAATTGCCTTGTGAGAACACATTGGCTGAATTTTTAAAAAAACATAAAATACAATTTTAACACTGAACAACAAACAGGTAACACTTAGCATTTAATTAAAGGTGGAATACCTAAGATTTTTGCATTCAAATATCCCAAAATCACAAGGCTAGTGTTATATATTTAATTATGATGATAACTCACAATATTCCAAATGTTTCAAACAATGTTTAAATCGCGAGAAAATTGAGATTTTAACCAAGGAAACGGGGCGTATGAGCAGGGGTGAGCTGGGAGTCGCCAGTCAATCGCGTCATATCCGCTTACCTCGGTTTCCGCTCGTACTACGTGTAGTCCTGGACAAATGCGGTAGTTGTAGTTGTGCGTTAGCGTCTATCAAGCAACAAACGTCAGCTTGTTTCGCGCATTTGTTATGGAATGGAGCACAATTGTTCTTTTCATTTATTATCGGAATGTGAACTGTTGGCTGTAAAGGGGGTCACACACCGGACGAGAAGCGTCGCGCCATGTGTAGGACAACCCCACAGTAACGACCACCGGACGCGCACTTTCTCATCAGTGTATGGCCAGCAATATTGTTATGTTTAATGACATGAAATGAAGATAATGTCTGTTCTATGTTATGATTGTACTGTACAATTAAATACAATCGTTGCTGAGTCTGCATTCTGAAAACTTTACCTCAGAGCATCCGTTCACTGAATGAATTGAGAATCTCACCTGAAAAATCTAATAATAACATCAGCAATTGTCATTCAAGCAGCTAATTTCTGTAAATGACTGCAAAACTAAATGCATATTGCAGCATAGGGCGAAGTCAGGATCCATTAGCAACGATTTGAGACAAAAATAATTAAAATTTTATATAAAACTGTGTAAATGACGCTCTGTGGCACAGCAGGATTTTGAACACGGTCCTGAGGCGTTGTTGCTGGTCGCCGCGGACAGACGCTGAATGGCGCCGCCGGTATGTGTAACGTTACACTTGTAGATAATAATGTGTTCGAATAATTATGTGGTGCGACGCGGCGCTGCAGCTTCTCGTCCGGTGTGCGACCCCCTTAACGTTAATTTTGTGAAACTGTAGCTGTGGTTGAATACTTACACG
Source organism: Pimephales promelas (assembly GCF_016745375.1). Next base: position 920,025 of record NW_024121121.1, on the reverse strand, counting down.
ACATCAAAAAAGATGTGTCAAATGTACATTAAATTGATTTTTTATTTTTATAAAGTTACCAAGGAGGACCAGCCACGTCAACTCCTTGCAAGAGACCTGCCCCTTCAAACCCTCTCCACCATAGCTTCGTCCAGTGACTCGTACAGTAACTAATTTACTTTTAAACCTGACTTTTCTTGCGGTTATTTCAGTTTAATGAAAAACAAGCATGTCATTAAAAGCAACGTTTATAGAAATCGAACTTTACCTCATCCATGACAACTAATTTTCGATTCCAGTCTGACTGATTTATCCACGGTGGAGTTGAAAACAACAGTTCCCATCATTCCGCGTTCCTCCACGTCGTCATCAAGCAAAGCCGTTGTTGTTGTTTTGAATGTAGCGCCCTCTAGCGGCATCTAAATCTTAGGTATTGCAGCTTTAAAGGGATAGTTCACCCAAATATTGAAAATTAGTCCATGATTTACTCGCCCTCAGGTCATCCTAGGTGTATATGACATTCTTCTTTCAGACGAATTCAATCAGAGTTATATATATTTTTTTTAAATGTCCTGGCTCTTCCAAGCTTTCTAATGGCAGTGAATTGCTGTTTATGTTTTGAAGTCCATAAAAGTGCAATTAAATCCCATTCAAAGTCGACAAGTTTTTGCAGAAGTGAGGAAACCTGTAGGCAGTGGATGTTCTTTTTGCACAACTTTCCCAGTTTCTTTTAAGTTACATGTCCTTTCTTTGTTTTTGATCCACGTTCAGGATTGATGACAAGAGAGCATCTAAAAGGCAGAAAAGAAAAAAAAAGACAATGAAATATTGTGGACTGACGGTGTATATTTTGAGAGAGAGTGTCCTTGCAATGTGTTTACTGCATATATGACTAAATTATAATGCTAAAAATACCAGGCTAAAAATCATGTTTGATATTTTAGTTCAAACCGTTTGTGTCTGTCAGTCATATAATGGAGGTCTATGGGCTCCACCTCAAAGAGCATGCAGAGAGAAGTCCAAATTAAACATGATTTAATAACTCGTAAATGTAAGTACACATTGATGGCCTAAGACACGAAATGAGCGGTTTGTGTGAGAAAACGAACAGTATATAGTTTTTACCTCTTTGTGGCGCTTTGTGGCTGTGGTTACAAGAGGTAAAAACAATATAAATACTGTTCGTTTTCTCACAAACCGTTCGTTTCGTGTCTTAGGCCATCAATGTGTACTTACATTTACGAGTCATTAAATCATGTTTAATTTGGACTTCTCTGGGCATGCTCTTTGAAGTGGACCCCATAGACCTCCATTATATGACTGACAGACAAGAAAGTGTTTGACCTAAAAATATCTAAATTGAAAATACTGCGGAAACAAAGACACCTACGTCTTGGATGCACTTGAGGTAAGATAAAACATATCAACAATTAATTTCAAAGTGAACTATCCTTTTAAATCTGAGAGCTGGATCACTCCATAGGTTTCTAAGGGATTGAAACTTGCCGGCCCCTAAAAGTTATTAAAGACATCGTTAAAATAGTCCAATGTGAATACAGTGGCTCAATCTTAACTTTATCAAGCGACGAGGATACTTTTTGAGTGCGAAAACAAACAAAAATAATTACTTTACGTCAACTATTAATTTCCTTCTCTGTGGGCCTCTAGTCAGTTCGAGTGAGTTCACTAGTGTAACAGCTTAAAGGAACACTCCGACTTTTTGGGACTTTAGCCTATTCACCTTACCCCCCAGAGTTAGATAAGTCCATACATACCTTTTTCATCTCCGTGCGTGCTATAAGTCTGTTTGACGCACCCACCGCTAGCCTAGCTTAGCACAAAGACTCGATGTGAATGGTTGCAGCTTTCATACTAATCCAAATGAGTGGCAAAATAACGCAAACGTTTTCCTATTTACATGGTGTGATTTGTATAGTCACATAATGTACAAATAACAAAGTCAAATGAGACACAGACATCTTTTAACCGTATAAAACCTGGGAACTATTCTCTGAAGGCGAAGCACTGCTACTTTGACGGCGTAATAACCGCATCACCGGAGACACGCCGTGGTGAGGAGCGGAGAGTTCGCTCAGTGTTTGGGTAACAGAGTCAGCAATTTATAAATAGTAAAAGCGTAGTTTAGAGTCATGGGTTTTCGCTCTATTGTAAATAGCTGCGACAGTAAACAGGGGAGGTAACCATGTTTCACAGAATTCCAACTAAAAACGCTGACTGGATGAAGAAATGGCTAACTTACTCTGGATATTTATCCAAACACACCTAAGATTATCAAGGGACATTATGTTTGCTCGGTACATTTCAATGAGGACGACTATTTTGAAAAAATGGAATTTGCCACACGGACCATAATGTGCTGAAGGATACGGCCATCCCATCTATAGCACAGACAGGACAAGTGGATCACCTGCGGCTGAGGTAAGTGTTCCGTTATGTTTTTAGATGACCTACTGTAACAGCGCCTAAATTTGAAATAACCATGGAAATAACGAACTTGAGCGTGCAAAAGGGTACGATAGGCTGTGAGTTCATTGTGCAAAAACAATTTGTGCTATTACTTTCCCCTTATTCTATCCTATAGTAATGCAATACTGTATATTATATAGGCTACTGTTGAATACATTTGGTTCAGCTAATAAATTGCATTTAAAATATATTGATTCCTGTAATAATAATTATTTATTCATGTTCTGTGATATTTATAAATCTGGGTGCGTTTTTGGTTGGAAATCAATGAAACATGGTACTGTATTACCTGGTCTCCCCTGTTTATTGTCACAGCTCATACAATAAAGCAAACACCCGTGATAAACTATGCTTTTCTATCTAACGTTACGTGCTGACTCTTTATTCCAACGCTGAGCGAAGCGAACTCTCTGCTCCTCGTCACGGTGCGTCTCAGGTGATTGTTATCACTCTGCCCAAGTAGCAGTGCTTCCCCTTCAGAAAATATAGTATTTATACGGTCAAAAGATGTCTGTGTCTCATATGGCCTTGATATTTGCACACTCTGTGACTATACAAACCACAACATGTAAATAGGAAAACCTTTGCGTTATTTTGTCACTCATTTGGATTAGTATGAAAGCTGCAACCATTCACATCCAGTCTTTGTGCTAAGCTAGGCTAGCGGTGGGTGCGTCAAACAGACTTATAGCACGCACGGAGATGAAAAAGGTATGTATGGACTTATCTAACTCTGGGGGGTAAGGTGAATAGGCTAAAGTCCCAAAAAGTCGGAGTGTTCCTTTAAGCTTCTGTTGTTGTACGTCACACACATGACCAGTGTCGGCCAATAGTGAGCCTACGTGTGTCGTAGCTCTACGCTTATCACACTACGTTATTTGACTAGAGGCCCACAGAGAAGGAAATGAATAGTTGAAATAAAGTTGTTATTTTTGTTTGTTTGGTTTTTTTTTTGTGCACAAAAAGTATTCTCGTCGCTTGATAAACTTAAGATTGAGCCACTGTAGTCACTTGGACTATTGTAACCATCATCCCTTTAAGCTAAGTCCTGTATGGAAACCAGGGCCATATTGCTATCCCAGTAGTCAGCTGACAAAGTGTTTGTGAACAAAAAAAAATCCTTAAAAAGCCCTTAATAAATACTGTCAAGACTAGTGACACAGTTTAGTCTATAATATGAATGGCAAATATGATCATGACTAACCTCTGAACAAACTCAAGGGTGCATGGTGCCTCTTCCTGGTACTGCAAGCTGAAGTTATAAGAGGAGGCAAACAGCCTCACCTTGACCTTCCAAACTTAATATCCAGGACTGGATGCTTAAAGTCCCCGTGAACCGGAAGTTGCAAACGATTTTTCTCCAGTGCTGTGACGTATTTCCAAGTGAAACGGAATATTGAACAGAGGGCAGGGTTTTACTCTAGCGCTCCTCCTCTCCATCTCTCGCTCATAGCAAACTAACGGTTTGAGGGGAGTGGTTAAGCGTTTCCCCACCCAAACTGTGAAACCTACGTCATCAACCGTTCCAGACCGGAAGTAACTTTTCAGATTTTGATTAAAGATTACCAAGGTAAAACATTTTTTTAATATATATTTACTTGCACGGATTAATTGTTCACCACAAGACTAGTAATATGCGCTAACAAAGTAAATAGGTTCAATTTTGATTTCACGGGGACTTTAAAGATTGACCTGTTATTGAAAAAAATAAAATAATATTAATAATTAAAGTAACTATTTTGGGCTCCACTGTTAAAAGAAATCTGAAACACCATTCACAGGATTCACCATTTCATTTCTGTTTTAGTAGTATTTTTGTGTAGGGATCATCAATACAGTACTAACTTTTATTTTTCATCAAACCCTATCGTATACCCACAGAACAATTGTAGCACATTGCATGGGATCATTCTGTGATACTTTTGCATCTTTTTTCAAAATCGTGACGCTAGGCACTATTCACTGATATTATATGGATGAAGGCATGCGTGACATTTTTTTTTTTGTATTCTCCTTTAGTGGTGTTACATGATTTATGACATGATTTCTAAATGACTGACCGAAGAAATAAATAAATACAAATACAAAATAGTGGTCAGAAAAGAAAAAGAAAAAAAGTCATACGATAACACCCCACTGCAAAACATACTTTTACTTAGCCTACTTAGTATTTTGTTTTGTTTCCAGACTAAATTTCTAGACAAGTAAAAATGATTGTCTTGTTTTCTGAAGAAAAAAAATTGTTGCATATAACTGGCATATTATTTTGGTTTTGAGCATACACTCACCTAATTTTGACTTATTCTTTAAGAAAAAAAATACAAATTTTAGCTACTTGTCTATCAAATGTTTCATGTTAGAATTGAAGATATCCGGACTGGAAACAAGAAAAAAAAAAAACCACTGATTAAGAAAAACTTTTTTTTTTTTTTGCAGTAGGGTGACTAAATAACGGCTTACAATTTAAGGGTAAAATTGTTTACATACCAATAAATAAGGTGTGGACCCTGGCAAATGTAGATTGCTGGACATCTGAGTTGCAAATTCCTGAAACATTTTTTTAAAAAAAGGACAGGACAATCATAATCATAATCAACAGAACCAAAACATAAAACATATTACAGATGAATGAGATTTGTTGAATAATTTTTACTTATCTGTTTGAAGGATAACCGTCTAACTTCTCTTTGATGTGTGAGTAGCTGTAGGAACATAACGTTATATGGCAATCACCGTAAGCATTAGGAACATAGATTTTCATGTGCTGGCAATATGCTGACAACGATTCAAAAGCACGACCACAGAGAACTGAGTCTGACGCCATAGCATTTATGTTACATTTATGTTAGCATTTAAGTTACCACATAGATTGACAAACGTTATAACTGTAATACTTAAAAGCACTTACATTAGCACTGGAAGTGAATCAGATTACAAAGCCTGAAACGAAAAAAAAAATATATATATATATAGCCTATATCTATATAGAAATGTAGAAATGCGAACGCAAAAAAAAATAAACTGACTTACCGTTTCACTCAGTTGAACAATTATCCATCTTCTCAAACTCTAACCTCACATAGCGTCACAGGCGATTTTCTTCTTCTTCTTCTTCTTCTTCTTCTTCTTCTTCTTCTTCTTCTTCTTCTTCTTCTTTGACTGCTTAACGGCGGATGCGGACTTACTTAGCGCACTACCGCCACCCTCCATGTTGTAGGCCTACTTGATGATCATTATAGCTAAAAAAAAAAAAAAAACGTACTCTCGCTCAATGATCCTAGTGTTCGTTAAAAATTCAAACACATATTTTATTATTCTATGGTCGGAAGCTTTAGACAAAATATCTCCAAAGATAAACCTTTCCCCACTACTCTCTATTTTCCCTTTCATTAAAATCTTTTCTCTCTTAAATTTCTTACACATCATAAAAACATGTTCCACTCATGTTTTCCTATTAGCTGTAATGTTTTGTTTAGTCCAGTGTGCCCTATTCTCATTCTTGTAAACATTTGTTCGTCTCTTCGACATCTTATAATCAGACGACCTTGACCAACCTCATTTATCATGTAAAAACCCCTCCCTTTATCCCCCTATCCCATTTATCTTGCCACAGCTTTTTAACATGTTTTTTTAATTATTGACATCTGACTTTGATAATTTACACATAATAGACACATTTGCCGCTTTCAAAGCTTGTTTAGCAAACTTGTCTGCCTGCCATCTCATTACCAACCTACATGGGCCGGAACCCAAACAAACTTTACATGTGTCCCCCCATTTTGAATACTATGAAGCAAAGTCAATATCTCACATACAATATCATATCTCTCACTCGAATTACCTAATTTAAAATTTTCTAAGGCTGACAACGAATCTGAACACACAACTACTCTCAGTGGTTTAATTTGTTCTACCCGCTGAACGCCATCACAATTAGTTCTGCTGAGTACACGGACAAATGATCTGAAACTCTTGCATGAAAATAAATATCAAACTCTGGTATCACATATGCAATTGCCACTTTTCCTGTTTCTGGTTGTTTTGACCCATCAGTAAAGATCTGCACATATCCATAATAATTATCGACATGTCTCATAGCCATTTGACCACTATCCCCCTTATAATTTTTAATATTTTCATGTAAAGTTATATCAACATCTGGAAGCATTATCATCTACGGTGGGTGCGGTGGACAGATGGACTAAATTCAAACTTTTCTATATCCGCTTCTTTTATCTTTTCGCGTATACTTGCACTAAATGACTCTCTCTTACTTTTTTCCTGCTCCCATGTTGAAATAAGGACACTTTTAGTTGGATGATCTTCCATATGCCCCTTTAAATTAACATAATATGATAATGACATTTGAAGTCGTCTCAACTCAAAAGGCACTTCACCTACTTCAACCTGAAGCGCTGAAATATGGGAAGTTCTCATTGCTCCTGAACACAGCCTAAGGGCCAAACCCTGAATAACATCAAGCTTCTTTAAATCAGACTTTGCCACAGACCCATAAGCTATGCACCCGAAGTCAACAATAGACCTCATCAACCCCACATATAATCTTTTCATTAAAGTCATATCTGCTCCCCAGTCCTTATTGCACAAGCATCTAATTATGTTAATGACTTTCTTACATTTGTCAACAACCTTTTCAATATGATTGTGCCAGGTAAGTTTAGAATCAAAATACATACCTAAAAATCTCATACAATTTACTCTTTCTAACTCTCTATCATACATTCGAAATTTAAACCTTTCTTCAATTTTTTTAAAAGAGAAAAATACTACCTTAGTTTTCTCAACAGAAAACCTGAATCCCCATTTTCCAGCCCATTCTTCAACCAAGTCAATAGCTTTTTGCAAATGTTTAACAATGAATTTAACATTTTTACCTTTTTTCCAGAGAGCGCCGTCGTCTGCAAACAATGATTTGCCTATACTATAATCAAGTGTATCATATATATCATTTATCATAATAGAGAACAGAATTGGTGAAATAAGACTTCCTTGGGGTACCCCATTTTCCAAAAATACGCAATCAGAGAAGCTACTGTTTATCCTCACCTGAATTTGTCTATTTCTTAAAAAGTCCTTACTCCAAAAATACATTTTCCCATCAATTCCAAGCCTTCGAATTTTAATTAACACACCTTCCTTCCAAAGCATATCATATGCTTTTTCCATATCAAAAAATATGTCAGCAACTACTTCTTTACATACTTGGGCCTTCCTTATATCACTCTCCAATTTAATAACTGGGTCCATTATTGATCTTCCTTTCCTGAAGCCACTTTGAAACGGCGTTATCAAATTCTTAGACTCAACATAAAAGGTCATTCTCTGCACAATCATTCTCTCCATTACTTTACCTAGGTGAGATGACAAAGCAATTGGCCTATAATTAGAAGCCATAGTAGGATCTTTTCCCGGCTTTCTAATTGGGATAATAACAGCCATTTTCTAACTCTTTGGTATTTTCCCTTGCTCCCATACCTTATTAAATAACTCCAATATTAAGAGCCTCACTACAAAGATGTTTCAACATTGCATACTGTAACTTATTCTATCTTTTCCCGTCGCTGTTACCTTCGCCTTGGTCCTCTACATTTTCTAAAAGATATTGGTACTGTCTTTTTGTTGCCGCTCTATTGTGTCTTTCATCATCAGTTAATTTGAGACTACTATAAACATTGGCTATACTTTTGACCATTAACGTTGCATTATCTTCATCGTTCACTGCCATAGTTTCACCATTCTTAAGGACTGGATAACTCCAAGATTGCCGCACTCCACTCCATTTTTTTCCTCCATTTTCTGCTGCGTCACAGGCAACTAATGTTTGAAACACGAACCGAAGCTCACAAAAGTTTTAAAAAATGCTCACAAATGAAAATACAGTTTATCTTGATAACAGGACTTATTATTCTGTGCAGTTGAATCCCGAAGACATATCAAGTTTGTCCGTGCGTCTGATTTGAATTGAGCGCGAAAAAAATCAATCCCACAATGCAATGCCTTTACAGTGCAATACTCTATTACAAATTTATCAGGATGAAAACAGAAATGGGCTGTATATTTACAGCTGTTCTGTAAAAGATACAGCATAATACTGTATTATGGAAATACAGTACAATACTGTAGGAATTTCCCTGTAAATTTACACTAAAGGGTTACAGTGTACACTTAGTTTTACCAGAGTTTAACAACAACTGAAGGTTTTGGAAGGAATATTGAATAGTATTGAAACCCTCCTGTAGATTTTTTTAGCACAGTATCTAACGAAGGGCCTGATGTATACAAGATGGTATCATCTGCATAAAGATGGATTTGAGAGTCCCCAGCAGCAAGAGCCACATCATTGATGTAGAGAGAAAATAGAGTCGGCCTGAGAATCGAGCCCTGAGGCACCCCCATTGAGACAGGCATGGGTCTCGACAACAGACCCTCCGATTTACCACGCTGTTCCCTGTCGGGGAGATAATTAGAGAACCAGGAAAGGCAGTAATGGGAAAAGCCCAGGCAGTTGAGTCGGCTGATGAGAACACGGTGGTTAACTGAGTCGGTTAACTGATGGATCGATGTAAACGGCTGCACAGTATTGCTTTTTATCAATGGCGGGCGGCTATGATGTGACTACTGAAATGTTCTTTGCATGTACTCTTTAATGTGTGGATTTGATATCTGAATGCAGTAACATTGCTTGCTCATTTAGCTCAGCTTCCAGAAATGAAATGGGGATTTGTTTTATGTTTAAGAAAGGTCTTCAATGCGTTAAAACATATAGGGGTCATTGAAGCCAATAGTTTAAGGGACCATTTCTTTGTTAAAGTCTTACTTCAGTTAGACTAAAGTTTAGCTATCTGTGAGAGAAAGAACACATTATCTTGAGAGGACTTTTCTGTTTATAGTTAGAGCCTAGCCAAATCCAACCTTGGAGAAGCAGTGTGTCAGTGTGTGTGTGTTAGTCTTCTTGGTTGCAGGTTAAGGAACCACAGCCATTATTGGAGATTGACTGAGTTGTTCTGGACATATGGCGCCAGCAACCCAAATCTGTGACCTGGAAGGTCATGATGAGTTTCTGAGTCTCAGCTGCATAATCGATGGAGATATGCTTCCGTCTATCTGTATATGTGTGTAAAATTACTGTGTTTATCTATTTCTTAGCCAATGAGAATCATTCAACGTGTAAGCAATGACGTAGACCTTGGAAATGGTATAACTTCTGTGATCTTTGTAACTGTGCGAGGTGGCCTACAAACTCCTGTGAGAGTCTTGAAGCTGACTTCTGCTGATGAAACTGCAAACTATCTTCAGTAAAACCTTTCTTTATTTTATTTTTTTTATAATTCTGACTCCGGGTCTTCATTCTTCATATCTGGTTCTGGGTCTTTGACTGTATACCCCTTACCATCTTGCTTTCCGCAAGATCTCCATGCAATCTCCATCATAATGTAACTTTGCAATGATAATGCGAGGTTTGTCACCCGGTTTCCTTGGGGGGAGACTGTGATGCGAACAGTCAACTTTCACATCTCGGCACATTTCTAGCATCTCTCTCAGAAGTTTGGATACCGCTGCGGGTGAACTCGAACCATTTTTCTCAGGAACTCCCGCGATTTGAATATTCCCCCTCTGCATCCTCCCTTCCATATCTTCACACTTTTCTCTCAAGTCGTCAACTTGGCTGGTTAGTTACTGTGGTCTGAAGAGTACCATCTCATCTGACCAAGTGGAGAGCCCCCCCTCGATGTCTTTGATGTTCTCTTTCATATTGTCGATTTCAGAACGCGTGGCGGCGGCGCTGCTCGCGATTTCGGACCTCATCGCCTGTAGTTCACTTTTTATTAGGGATCGACCGATATGGATTTTTTAGTGCCGATACCGATACCGATTTTTTTCCCATCAGCCTTAGCCGATGACCGATACGGGCTGCCGATTTTCTTGAGCCGATATTTGGAGCCGATACATTTTGCTCCCTCAATTTACATCTTAAAAATAACATGATGTTAACAAATGTTACAGGTCTCAATTTAATAAAAGTAACATTTAACTAACTTCAAAAATTAATATTTAACAAATAGTAAAAACATGTGAGGTAGAACAAGAACAAGTAGATAAACAATTTAAAAAATATGAAAAACATGAAGTAGAACAAAAAAAGTTCAGTGCTGAAAATGAATATTTAAGCATAAATTAAATAATTACACTATTGCACAGAGTAGCAACCAGCATAATAAAGTGCACAGTGCACACTGTACTTCATTTTAAAAGAAACGAACTATGTACTGCATGGTTTCAATTTTCCTACATAAAATAAAATGAGCATGTCTATAATATTACTGCGATTGCGAGGGAGACAAACTCCACACGCCCCAAACCTCAGCCAGGTGAGCGCTGAATAAATCTCCCACAAAAAGCACAGAATAACGTTGGCATTCCTTAATCCTATGACCAGAGTTCGTTACCGTATGCATACTAGGGCTGTCAAAATTGCTCAAATGGCGTTTGCATATTCCCTCTAAAAAACATATTCGAACATCCCGTTGCGCGTTTTGTTGTTGACGCGCATTACATCAATAACAGGACACATTAATAAAAAGAGACATAACTAGTATTAGATGGTTTATTTGAGTTTTCATATTTGACAACGTATTAAAAAGCAAGTAAATCAACTAATGGCCAAGACCGCAGAGCTCACTCTGTCTCGCCCTGGACTCGCTCAGGCACTCTCTCTCTCTCTCGCCCTCACGGTCTCTGCGCGTCGGTTAAATGAACAACAAACAAATGTTGAGTGCTAAACAAGAGTTTTGTGCAAGCAATTTAAGGTTGCGAGTCGCGACTCTTGTCCTAAATATAGCAGGCTTCATTCAGTGATTGAAGTTTCACAGTATAGAACCGACAGTGAGCGCTCCGAGCGAGCTGTGCAGTTGTGGTAACGTTTATTAGTCTGCAACCGCGGGCGTGTTTTTCCACATTCAAATGTTAATTTTCACCTTCAAAATTGATAGATATTCGAATGTAGAATATTCATAGACAGTCCTAATGCATACTGAACGGATAACCTACACCTTAACTATTTGCAGCTTCTTAATACAATGGCAAGCAGTTAAGTTTTATAGACGAGGCATTCGCGTTTTCCATTTGTACCCACAAACTTGCTTAGTTGCAAGCACATAACAGTTATAGGGCGACGTGTTTCCATTTTCAAAGTGTTTGACAATATTTCAGGAGTCAAACATTTAAAAGATCCTTTGAAAGTTTAAGTTACCATTCTCGTGAAGAGCAGGTTGCACTCTGCTAGTGGAGGAGGGCGGGGCACGTGAACTGCAGCATCTCCAGCAGCACGGAGCTGCCCGTGGCCGCCTGTCTATAAATAACGGCGGGAAAAAAAAAAACTATCGGCGAACGCGCAGCGGTGTATCGGCCGATTCCGATACACGTAAAAACCTCAAATATCGGCCCGATATATCGGCCGGCCGATATATCGGTCGATCACTACTTTTTATGGTATCGAAATCTTTAGCCTGTGCGTTCTTCAACTCTTGCTTTATTACAGATGATATATCCGATCTCATAGAGGAAAGAATGTCCGCTTTTATTACTTCAAAGTCCATATATATATGTTTATAGCAGATCGACTGGATGCACTTTGTCCCGAGGCTTTAGGTCTTGTGCTAGTAGTAGAACCAGAGTACTTATATTTTACGGAGATTCGCTTCCATCCGCACCTATAATATCAGACTGTGTTGTTTTTAAATATTTTGCAGCAACTTTCGACCTGAAAATGCTGCTGTGAGATTAAATTTTTACGGATTCTGCAAGAGCTCTGAAAAACATGTCTTACTCCATGTCCCCTCCCCTCCCCTCCATTTCTGTTTTTCTCTTTTCCTTGCTCATTTTTTTCTGCCTTTCTGTCACATTATGCTAAATAGAACCCAAGCGCAGACAGAAACTTTCTCAAAACACGGTATATTTATAACCGGAAAACAAAGACCCACGATGGGGCAAACAAACAGAAACTATAAGACAAGATAACTACTTGACAATATAACTGGAATATTCACAGACAGATCACAGTACTCACAGAACCGACTGTTAACTGTTCTGTTCTGTTCTGTTCTTTTGTTTTTTTGGCGGTTGGCAAACCAACTTAACGGTGCATTTACCGCCACCGACTGGGCTGGAGTGTGAATCAGGAGATATTGGAACTTAAAAAAAAAATAAAAAAAAATGATATCCTTTTTGCTAAGTCTGTATCTCTCAGAAACTTAATAACAAGGTGATAATTGTTGCAGGATGTTTTCCCTAATAAACCTTGCATTGTGAAATTATTCTGATTGACCATTCTAAGTGATTGAAAAAGCTGATTTCTTTCTTCACTGTACTTTGTGCACTGAAATAAAATATGCTCCACAGTTTCTAAATGAGTACAATGCTGGCATTTCCCTGTTGAATGTTTCCCTATTAGTTTCAATGATGAATTAAGCCCTGTGTGTCCTATTCTTAACCGTGTTATTATACTTTCCTCTCTTCTACTCCTACACTCTATTCTTCCTATACCCACTTCTGGTTGTATATTATATAAATGTCTCCCTTTATCATGATCCACCCAATACTCCTGCCATTTTGATCTTGCATAAGCTTTAATTAATATTTTAGCTTCAGTTTTGCTATATGGAACTTGTAATATTCTATTATGTTTCAATGTTTGTTTTGCAAGTTTATCGACCTCTTCATTCCCTTTCACTCCAACATGTGCAGGTACCCAGAGAAACCTGACTTTTAAATCCTTTGCTTTTAACTTATGTAAAATCAACCAAATTTTATGAATTATATCATGTCTTATGGATTTCCCAGATTTAATGCTTTCTAAAGCTGAGTAACTATCAGATATAATCACTGAATTATTTAACTCATTTCCCTCTACCACTTCCAGGGCCAACAAAATTGCAACCAGTTCTGTTGTGTATACTGATAAATTATCTGTTATTCTTTCTTGACATTTAACCCCACTGTTTGGGATAAATACTGCTGACCCAGCATGTCCTGTCTTTGGATCCTTGGATCCATCTGTAAATATATATGTATATCCAAAATAATGCATTTCCAAATACCTCTTAACAATATCCTTCACTACTACTTCCTTTGCTTTATTTTTGATCTCCTTATGAACGCCTAAATCTACTTCTGGTATAGGGAAAAACCATGGAGGAATAGGAGGGATTGAAACCGTTGAACAGTACTGTAACTTACATAACCCTATATTCTCAGCTTTCACATCACCAATCCACCCAAAACTTCTGTAATTGGACTTACTGTGTTCCCAGCATTCTTTTAAGATAGCTTTAGCTGGGTGGCTATCAACTTGTCCCCTCACATTAACCCAGTATGCCAACATCAGTTGTATCCTTCTGATGCTCAAAGGCATCTCACCCATTTCCACTTGCATAGAAGACACTGGGGAAGTTTTAAAAGATCCACTACATATCCTTAAAGCCTGAGCTTGCATGACATCCAATGCTTTAACATTAGATTCTGCTGATGACATATATGCTATACACCCATAATCAAAGACAGAACTCATTAGTGCCCAATATATATTTAGTAACGATGCCCTACTTGCTCCCCATGTTTGTCCTGATAGACATCGTAGGATATTAACAATCTTTTTACATTTATTAATCATTTTCTCCAAATGAATCTTCCATGTCAATTTTTCATCAAACCACATCCCAAGAAATCTTATAACCTTCACTTGCTCAAGAGGTTGAGCATACAATTTTAATGATACAGGTGAGATCTTGTTCTTTTTTGAAAAATATATTACTTGTGTTTTAGACACTGATAGTTTAAATCCCCATTTATTTGTCCATTTTTCAACTTCCTTAATTGCATCTTGCATTTTTGATTTAACATAAGATTCATTACGGCCTCTAAACCATAATGCTCCATCATCAGCATACAAGGATTTCCCAATTTTCTGATCAATATTTGAGAATATATCATTAATCATAATATTGAATAATAATGGGCTACACACGCTACCTTGTGGAGTTCCATTCTCAACTGTATATACCTCAGATAATTCTGCACCCACTTTTACTTGTATATTCCAGCCAGCCTCCTATTAAACAAAAATCCAAAATCCAGTTGTATACTTTACCACCAATTCCTAATTGTTGTAATTTAATTAATAACCCTTCTTTCCAAATCATATCGTATGCCTTCTCAACATCAAAGAATACTGCTATTACCACCTCCCTATTAGTCTGTGCTTTCCTAATATCTGATTCCAAACTTATTAATGAATCCATTGTACTTCGGCCCTTACGAAACCCACTCTGATACTGGGAAAAAAGGTCATTACTTTCTAAATAATAAGTCATTCTATCTGTAATTATTCTTTCCATTATTTTACACAACTGCGATGTTAGTGCAATTGGTCTATAACTAGATGGGTCAGATGGGGTTTTCCCTGGCTTTAAAATAGGCACTATAATTGCTTGTTTCCATACCGATGGAAGCTGACCAATTTCCCAAATTTTATTAAAAAATTTAAGTACTATTTCTAATGTTTCATCTGTCATATTTGCAACCATTTTATAACATACCATGTCTTTTCCTGGAGTAGTTTGTTTTGCATTAATGACTGCTTTTTTCAGTTCAAACATATTTAATGGTACATCTAATGGATTTCCTGAGTATCCTTTCTTTTCTAAAACATCTGGGAAACTTTCTAACACTTTGCTTCTATTTACTTTTGCTTCCTTAGTGAGGTTCTGAGAACTATGCACTTTCCTAAATGTTTGAGCTAAAACTTCAGCCTTTTCTAGGTTAGTGACTGCCACTGTATCACCACTATTTAATACCGGTAATTCATAATTTCTTCTAACTCCTCCCATCCTCCTTATCATTCCCCATATATCAGATAACTTTACATCCTATACCTATATTATTACAAAAATTCCTCCAAAAATTGCGCTTTTGAATCTTAATTGTTTTCCTAACTACTGCCTGCTTTCTTTTATACTCTATAAAAGCATTCTGAGAATGATATTTTTTAACATATTTAAAAGCTTTATTTCTTGCTTTAACTACTTTACTGCACTCATCATTCCACCATGGTACATTCTTACATTTCCTATTTCCTTTACTTTTAGGTATTGATTCCTCAGCTGACAATATTATTTCATTTACTAATAAATTATTAAACTCATTTATCTCTATTTCTTTAATCTCATTAAGTTTAAGACATTTTCCTGCACAGATGATCTGAAAAAGTTCCCAATTTGCATTCTCTATTTTCCATCTTGGAATACTTTTAGTCCTTTCTTGATATGTCCCTGTTCCAACTTTAATTAAAATTGGGAAATGATCACTGCCAATTGTAGTTTCCTTATCTACATTCCATGTACTAATACCTGCTATTGTATTGGACACAAAAGTTAAATCAAGTACTGATTCATTATTATTTATACAGTTAAACCGCGTTCCCTCTCCATTATTAAGACATACCAACCATTTGTCATCAATATATTCTTCTACAACTAAACCATTAGCATCTGTACTGTTGCTTCCCCATAACGTATTGTGTGCATTAAAATCCCCACACCATATTACCTCACCAATTGGTGATCCCAAGATATTATCCAAAATACTACGCTCTATTTTCCCACAAGGATTATAATAATTGATTACATCTGTAGAACCTTTACTAGTCCATATCCTTATTGTAATTGATTCATTCTTATCATTTATTTTAATAACTTCATAGCTTAAACCATTTTGAATGAAAGTTGCTAATCCTCCCCCTCTACCATTTTCTCTATCTCTTCTAACTGCTGAATATCCCTTAATAATAAAATCTAACTCTGATTTCAACCATGTTTCTTGCACACATATTATATTAGGTTTCTCTTTTAACTCATCAACATATTTCTTAAATTCCTGGCCGTTTGCTATCAAACTTCTAGCATTCCATTGAAGTATGCCTACATTTACCACCATTTAATCTACACCAACACTGTGCTGGGTAGACTGAGGATCTGTATTTAGGTTATCCCTAACTGTTTCCCAAACCATTCCTTTTAACCCCAAATATTTTTCAGCTGCTTTCACAATAATTGTAATCCTTTCGGTGCGACTCTTTGTCTGTGCAGAACAATTGATAATTTCAACCATAAAAATCACAAAGTCATGTTTGCTGACAACTAAATTGTCTTCCCTTGTCTTTCCATCATCTTCATTTGTTGTCATTTCCATTGCCCTCATTTTGTTGTTTTATTACATTCACTCTGGGGACTAGCTTAACTGCTTCGGAATAGCTAATACCTTCAGTTACCTTGATCCTTTGCACCTCTTTGGCTCTCTTACTACATTCGCAGCCCTGATATGCTGCACTATGCTCCCCTCCACAATTACAGCATTGATTGCGAACTTTGTCACATTCATCATAGTCGTGTTCTCCTCCACACTTACTACACCTCTTCTTTCCTTTACATACAGCCGCGATATGCCCAAACCGTTGACATTTGTAACACCGAAGTGGTGGAGGGATGTACAACTTAACCGAATAACTCATAAAACCAACAAGAACCTTGTCTGGTAACGTTTCCCCTTCAAACGTAAGCACAACCGATAAGCTGTCGCAAATATCTCCAAATCTTTTAGTTTTGAGTCTTTTAGCTTCACATACTTTAACATGCTTAATGTTTGCCATTATATCATCTGCCTGTACATTTACCGGAATGCCGGTAATGACTCCTCAAACTAACTTTTTATCATTAGCCTTTGAACATTGTACTAATTTTCCATGGATTTTACTCATCTTGACTGCTTTTTTGCATTGTTCTTCGCTTTTACAAAAAATCAGTAATTGTCCATCTCTTAGTATTTTTGCACTTCTTACCTCTCCAATTTCTTTACTTAGACCTTTTGTAAGTTGAATCGGATTCCACTCTCTGACTGTGGTACCTTCTTGCCCCAACTTAACAAATACCTTAAATTGTTCCCCATCATCCTTTAAAGAAGCCATTTCACTACAATTAGTTGAATTTCTCTTTTTCCTTTTTATTTGATTAATTTTCCACTCTTTGTTACCCTCGTTGTCTTCCAATTCTCCAGTGCTCCTCAACTCTCCTGTCTCACTACCTACTTCGTCACTTCCTTCCTCCATCTCCTGATCATTCTCAGCCCAGCTGTTGCCATCCACCTGACACGACAGTCTCCGTTTGCGCTGACGTCCACCACGTCCACCCGTCATACGCAGCGCCAGCGAGTCCTGCTCCTACGGCCTTCCGAGCCACACGTCAGTCGCATGCCTGGACCACCGACTGTTAACAAGACGAACCAGCACTAATGAACAAACACTGAAAGCTTACATAGAACAAAACCACAAAGGTACAGGTGGCACTGATTAACATCAATACTAACGAGGGAACAAGGGGCGTGGTAAGGACACGTGATCACAATCACAGGTGACACGGATAGGCTACAACATAGACTAACAAGGAAACGAGGTAACACAAGACAATGCAAACACATAGCCCAAAACAACCAGCCATGTGCTTGCACAAAAAACAAATACATGACACTTTCTCTCAAACGAAGAGCGTTACTGATGCGAGCTGAAGCTGATGTGATGGCCTGTTTATATAAAAAAACATTATCAATGCAGACCCAATCTGTCGTTCTTCACTGCAGACCAGAAGCATACGTTACATGAATTCCAAGTGTTCAAGGGCTTAGTGCATTCCATTTAAACCTAAGCAATGACTCACATTGAGGAGTGAGTGAAGTTCATACAAATAAGTTAAGTGGAACACAGCCCTTATCAGTAAGCAGAAGTTTCAACACACTTCCTGTTTCCCTCTTTCTGCCATAAATTTGTTGCCTTGCCGCAGCCAAACCGTTCAAGACATAAAAAACCTGTTCGTGAATTAGCATCCTCCTCAATGTTTTTACTTCATGCTGATCAGTTCGGTGGTGATCAGATAAATCCCCTAGGAGAACATGCTTTTTTCAAACAACCCACAATAGCTAACTTCCTGTGTGGTGGGCACACAGAACTGAGCGCAAAAGTTGTTCGGTCAGAGGAGATCCATAATGAATTTTGTAGGTGAAAAGGGGTGCGCTACAGAGGCCAGCATATACAACCATTTAGAAGGTGTCAATCCATTTTTATTTGATAGATCCCACTGTCAGACAGTTTTGATATGTACAAATACATTTTAAACATAAAAACATCAGAGTTTTAACATTTCTGACGTTTCAGAAAATAACATAATATTATTGTTTAAAGTAAACCAATGAGCATTAAGCTGTATCAACAGCAAGTGTCTAATGGTGTGGAGGGATAGAGTTGTTGGGAGAGTTGTGTGCTTAGATTTTCTAGCTCCACCCATCAGGCCCAAATAACATTCGCTCCTCCCTGGACATAAGCTCCACCCGTTTGCTCTGCAGTGAGCAGCACTTGAGCGCTGGTGTTTATTCACACACTGACTGCAGAGTTACACACACCAGACCAGCAGCACAGTCCGTTTCAGCTCTTCTGTTGCTGTATTACCAAACGTTCATCGTTAATTGTGACATTTATGTTTTGTTTTTTTCATTTGTTTGTGTTTAAATCTAGCCTTTACAAAATTAGAAACTGTTGTTATTTGAACCATTCACCAAAATGCAAAAGAAAATATCTGAAGCATTTATATTCTTCTGTTGGTGCTTATGGAGTCTGAGTGGTAAGTCATTAATTTTCAAGTTTTGTCAGACAGATAATCGATGTTTGTTCATTTTGTTACTTTATCATTTTTTTTTTTTATCCATGACATCAAAGGGTGTCAACTATTGGCATTTTTTAAATATACATTGAAATTAATGAAGTGAAGAGTTGTTTTGCAATGATACATTTTCAAATTGTTTCAAATTGACAAAAATCTGGTAAATCTCCAAATGTGGTAAACCTGAGTAAATTGTGGGTGAATATTTCTGTGTGTTCAGGAGTGTTTGGTGTTGATGCCGTGAAGTCAGTGTCAGTGACTGAGGGAGAATCTGTCACTCTAAACACTGATACTGAAATACAGACAGATGAACTGATAATGTGGAGAACTGGACACAACAGTCTCATAGCTAAAATCAAAGGAAATATCTTGGAGAGATTCAGAGACAGACTGACACTGAATGAGAAGACTGGATCTCTGACCATCACAAACACCAGAACCACAGACTCTGGACTTTATAGAGTCATCAGCACCAGATCAAAGATGCCGCTCAACACATTCAATCTTACCGTCTACGGTGAGTAGAGAATTACTACCATGTTTATTTTATATAGGCCTAAATATACACTGCTATTCAAATATTTGGGATATATAGGCTTTTTTTATGTTTTTGAAAAGAAATCTCTTATTAGATAAAAAAAAAATAGTCAATATTATGACAATTTAAAACAACCGTTTTTCATTTGAATTTTTAAATGTAATTTATTTCAGTGATCAAAGCTGAATTTTCAGCTTCATTACTCCAGTCTTCAGTGTCACATGATCCTTCAGAATCATACATGATCAAAAATCATACTAATTCAGGTTTCTTTTATGAACATAAAGTTCTATTTAATTTATTTAAATACAATATTTTGTTACATTATATATGTCTTTAATGTAACTTAAAAAAAGGTTGACCCCAAACATTTGAAGTATAATGTTACAAAAATAGAAAACAGTTATTTTAAATTGTAATAATGTTTTACAATATTACTTATAATATAATATTAATATTAATATACTATATTTATACTAATACTAATATTATATTAAATACTAATATTACAATATTAATATTACTTTTTTTTTTATCAAACAAATGAAGCCCTGGTGATCATAAGAGAAATTTAAAAGCTTCTTAAAAATTATTAACAAAAAAAAAGTAAAATGTTACTGCTCACAAACTTTTGTGTTTGTGTGTCCCAAATGTTTGTGTGTGCGTGCAGGTTGGTCTTTTAAAAATGTGTAATATTCATGATTACTGAGAAGATTATAAAATTATATAAAGACAATTCTGTGATGAAAAAAAATATATGTGCTTTTATGCATTCTTATAATTACATATTTTAATAATATACATTTGATACCATTTGTTTCTCACATTCATTCAATTTGAATTTTAATGAACTGACAAATATCACAGCACTCTATAGTCTATACTGAATTAGATTTATTCTGTTTTCAAGCTCGCCTGCCTGTTCCTGTCATCAACCATTCTTCAAAACAATCATCATCATCATCATCATCAAACTGTTCATTGCTGTGTTCAGTGTTGAATGAGAGTGATGCGACTCTCTCCTGGTACGCAGGAATGAGTGTATTGTCCAGCATCAGTTTGTCTGATCTCAGAGTCAATCTCTCTCTACCTCTGGAGATTGAGTGTCTGGATGATGCGTACAGCTGTGTGATCAACAATACCATCAGCACCCAGACCACACATCTCAACACTGAACTCTGTGGGCCATGTTCAGGTGCAGGTACATATAGCCTATATAAAGAACTGATTTCATTTCTACTGATAAGTATTTTAATTTCCCTTAAAAACCACTATACTTTTCCTTTAAAAAACTCCCTCCTAGGCTATTTTTGGTTTAATATTCTCCAAAATATGCACACAGCAGCTTGGGATGGTGCTAGCAAAAATTTATCAAAATAATATCTAGCTGTCAAAGTGTTATAAGTTAATTGATTGGTCGGGAAACATTCAAATTCTTTTTACACAAGTTGACCTATATCCAAGCGTAACAAAATTTGACTCACAAAGACAGTTACGGTGTGTGCAGGCAGGCAGATGAAGATAAAAGTTTACTTATAATTCAAGGTAGCAGAAATACACACACACACACACACATATAGATATAAACATGACCGTACAATGAACGACTGTAAAGGAGAAACTTAAGTAGCCTACTAAATACAAACAAGGTACTTAATGACATCTGATAGACATTAATTCATATTGACAGAAACCATGACGACCAAGGAATGGAGGGAATATGAACAAAGGAGAGTAAACAAACTCAAAGTCCATGATTAGGCTACTAAACAAACAGAACTCGATGTTGACATTCTGATGACGATGTTAAAATTTTGATAAATGGGGCTGCCACAAATAAAAAAAAAACATAACTGTTACATTATTTGGTAACACTTTAGAATACTGTATCTTACTTACTGCAGAATTAATAAGGAATTATTGACGAACTAATAGGTAATTCTTCATTAACTACTTCTTCACTACTGTTAACTACTAAGGAAGATGTGTTAACTAATCAGTATGTAATATAATTTTATAATTGTGTTAAGTATCAGTTAGTTAATCAATAACTAATGAATTCTGTCATACCTCCTGAAGAACTACTACTAATTATCTACTAATTAAGGTTCAAGAAAAATAACTAAGAAGTAACTACTGAACAGTCATACAAAACTAACCTCAGATTATTTGTATATTTTATATATAGTACTGTGTGTGTGTCTGTTTTCCTCAGCATAGAATGCCACTGAGTAAATTCATGTATTTGAGGCAACAACTGAGGGAAACTGAAAATGTAGAGAACTTATTAGTAATTAATAAATAAGTATCAAATAATTCTGCAGGAATTACTTAGAAGCTGGAACAGTATTCTAAAGTGACAATATAGGGAACCCATTAGTAATTAATAAAGAATTATCAAATAATTATCTAGGAATTAGGCTACTCATAATCTGAAACAGTCTTCTAAGGTGAAAATATAAGGAACTTATTAGTAATTAATAAATAACTTTTAAATAGTTCTTCAGGAATTACTTAGAACCTGGAACAGTATTCTAAAGTGACAACACAGGGAACCCATTAGTAATTAATAAATAATTATCAAATTAATTATCTAGGAATTAGGCTACTTATAACCTGAAACAGTCTTCTAAAGTAAAAATATAAGGAACTTATTAGTAATTAATAAATAATTATTAGATAGTCCTTCAGGAATTACTTAGAACCTGGAACAGTATTCTAAAGTGACAATATAGGGGACCCATTAGTAATTAATAAAGAATTACCACATACTTCTGACTCAAATCAAACTTACTGTAAACTTTACTGTAAACTTACTAAAACCTTATAATAATAAGGTGTAATATACATGAGATGTTTTGCTTATATGCAGATCATAGCCTATAGGTAAATGTCTGCACTTATTTTTCTTATTAGTGCTGAAGAATGACAAACTGACTACTGTGTATGACTGTTAATTAGTAGTTACTTCATAGTTATTTTTCTTGAACTTTAATTAATAGATAATTAATAGTAGTTCTTCAGGAGGTATGACAGAATTCATTAGCTATTAATTAACAAACTGATACTTAACACAATCATAAAATTGTATTACATACTTATTAGTTAACACATCTTCCTTAGTAGTTAACAGTAGTGAAGAAGTGGTTAATGAAGAATTACCTATTAGTTCTTCATTAATTCCTTATTAGTTATGCAGTAAGTAAGATACAGTATTCTAAAGTGTTACCCATTATTTTATATTAGCCTAGCCTATATACATTCACAAACTAAAATATAGCCGCAAGCACCAGTCACAGTTGTCAATAGCTTTCAAACTGAAACGTGTCTTATGATGTGGTTTTAACAGAAAAGTCCATCTTGAATCTTCAATGATAGTTAAACTGGAAGAATTGAGAAATTAGAAAATGCCGGGCAGTCTGGTTGAGATTCGACCACTCCGTGAGAAGACAAAGAACCTTTCTGGAAATCCACACTCAAGAACTAGCATTCCCGAGTCAAACGCCTACCCCATGTCGCCTCTCAGATATTCACCCAAAAATTGATATGGTTTAATGTGAATAATTATCATACAGTATATTATACAAGTTTGGTATCATTTGAAATGTCTCAGTGCGACTGGTACAAAGGCATTATTCCCAAATAAGTAAACCTTAAGGTAATACAGTCTTTCATAGACTCAGCATCTATTTCTTGAGTCATGTACAGCTTTATCTCTGATCATTTGATATTGTATTGACTATCTTTGAACTGATTATGAAATTGGCATGATACATTTACCTGACATAATACATTTGAATTTATTCCAAATAACTCTGAAATTATTTTCTCAAGTAGATTAAGAAAAGTCTTGTGTTACCGCAAATCTGTGTCCAAGATTAAGTTCATACTAGATCCCAGTGTGGATGGAGCGTGCTGTGTGAGTCACATGTGGGATTCTAGATTCCTGACTAACTGCTTGACTTTAACTAAGTTGTTATGCAGTCGCAAATAGGGGGCTAGATATCCTACATACTATTAAGAAAATAGAAAGCGTTGTAGCAACATTATCATAATGTTCTAGCCATAACCTATGGTTATTGTTTGGGCTTTGAGTAAGTTGTTATGGGGACTGTAGGGGGCTACATGGGCATTTTTTTATTTTTTTTTACAATAGCAAGCGTGTGTGGTGGCACTGTTGAACTGCTTTAGCCATAAAAATAACTATAGCCTCTAGTTATCTATTAGACTGGCGAGATTGTGAGACAGCAATAGACTCTCTTAGCGACATAATGAACAAAATATAAAGTAAAGAGTTAAATAGAATAATTAAATGTATTGCTAAACTATTACGTAAATAATTGGCCGATAACCAATTGGCAATCTAACCTAAATTCAAGGTTGTGATAAATGGGAGTCAGGTAAATGCTTAAATTGAACTAAATTACTTTGCCACACTGGAAGACAGTAACACGCAGAGACCTTCACCTTATCGGAAACTGTCGTTGGACTGATTTAGAAAGACTTTCAAGGATTTGATAAGAGCAGGTTACCACAATAGTGTATGGTCAAAAAAAAAAACATACAAAAAAAACACAACTGACTTCCCTGAAATCACTGAAATCACTCCCTCTTACTGTTAGATTAAAAGGGAAGTAAAAAATAAAAACAAAAAACCTTTATAAAATGTTTACTTTTTTAAGTGTGTGCATATAACATGTAACATGATTCCTATGTGTGGAATCATATCATTTCTACATTTAGATGATTCACATGTCATAGAAAGTCAATAGGACATTTTCAAATGATCGTGAATATCACGTTGCGGCTCAAAACTTTATTTATCTGTAGCATTTATCTCAAAGCTCTTTTCATTTTTATCATGAATTTCTAGCATTTCTAACCTTATGCTTGCAGTTTAACACATTACACATGAGTAGTAAAAATGTGTATTATTGGGATCTGAAATTTGTGAACAGATCTATTAGCATTTCACAGACTTGTGTATACACTCATAAAAAAGTATTCTGTCAGTTGACCATATACAAATAAACTAGATCAATGTTTCCATTGAATCTGATAAATAAAACTTTTTTTTATAACTTTTTTGCCAGCAATGTCTCTAGCTGCTGTGTGCATATTTTGGTGATGATTGGACCAACAGCACAGGAGGAATTTTAAAAAGTCGTAAAAATAAATAAAATAAAAATAAAGACAGTTGAAGAAAATGATTGGCTAAATTGAAATTAGAGATCATTTGTCAAGCTTGAAAAATACAACCTTAAGGTTAAGGTCAACCTAGTGTCAGACAGGTGTGTATCTGTACACGGCTGAGACCATCCTGCACTCTCAGAAAAAAAGGTACAAAAGCTGTCACTGGGGCTGTACCTTTTCAAAGGGTACACTTTTGTACCTTAATGGTACATATTAGCACTTAGAATGTACATATTAGCACCTTGAATGTATATATTAACACCTAAAATGTACATTACAGCACCTAAAATGTACATTTTAGCACCTAAAATGTACATATTATGACCTAAAATTGACATATTAGGACCTAAATGGACATATCAACACCTAAAATAGAAATATCAACACCTAAAATGCACATTAGGACCTAAAATGTACATATTAACACCTAAACTGTACATATTAACACCTAAAATGTACATATTAGGACCTAAAATGGAAATATCAACACCTAAAATGTACATATTAGGACCTAAAATGGACATATCAACACCTAAAATGGATATATCAACACCTAAAATGCACATATTAGGACCTAAAATGTACATATTAACACCTAAAATGGACATATCAACACCTAAAATGTATTAGTACCTGAAATGGACAAAAGTTAACCTATTGAAAAGGTACAGCCCCACTGTGACAGCTTCGTACTTTTTTTTCTAAGAGTGTGGGGGTGTCTGCGTTTTATGGCCCATTTACTTTACCTTCGGTGTAAAAACCCTAAAGAATCGTGTTTAACATTGCTCATTTCTTCTATCACAAGATTTCAACTGCTGGTGTGGTTTCACTGAAGCTGTGATCCGATTGGCTCTCTCTGCTCTGGTGGGTGTGGCTGCTGTTGCTGTTCTGGTTTATGAATTTAGATCCTGAAGTCTTCAACAGAAGAAGAGAGAGCAAACGCCATCAGACTCTGATTAATCAGATACTCAGGAAGGTGGAGATGTTACTGAAAAACTGTAGACATTATATTACATTTTTTTCCAGTTTCAATCAGTTGTTTATATTACTTTTCACAATACAAATCATTCTAAAGCAGATTTTAAACCATTCAGCATTACAATATACACTGACTAATCAGAAAATCAAAAGGTGTAATTATTCATATATTTTTTTTTTTGTATTCTGGTGTATTTGTATTAATGTAAGATTTATAGCAACATATTACAAAATAAAATAGTATAATAATATATTGTCTCTGTTTCATTGTATTAATGACAGCACATAAAATGTGGTGACATCACTATGTGGTGATGTTTTTAATGTGAACAGACAGTCTTTAATTATGGAAATCATTTCTTTTGACTACAACTGTTTTACGTTTGTTAGAGTATTTTATTTTAAATGAGTTTTTCAGCTCCAGACCTTGTGATCCAACTCCCATAATGTTTTCCATGTCTCTCCATTCAAAACACTTAAAATGCTGATGAGTTGCAGCAGGCGTTTTAATTAGTGAGACATCAAAAACATTCTAGAAGGTGCAGAGCTGGAGTTCAGAAATACAGAATTGGTAGACATGTTTAATTGCTACACAACTTTTAACCTTCTTAGCCTACTTCAGTCATTTCTGTCCAGATTTTTTTATGGTTCTTGGTATATGAACACACAAAAAAAATTGGGGACATGATTTGAAAAGTCTAAGTGGTCATAAAAAAAATAGTCACACTCAGGACCTTCGGGTCAAAAACGACGGCCATAGGAAATGGGAAATGGGAAATTGACAAAAATGCGAAAAGTCTGAGAATTTTTGTGTTTACAATCTACAAATTGGCCACGATGCAGAAAAAGTGTTCAACAATGAAGGGGTGACACTCTAAAACAGCAAGAGTGCAAAACAGACATACTCACCCAAACATTCACAACAATGAATTTTGACTGACCATACAAATGGGAAATTGACAAACACAAATTCTCTACAAATCGGCCACAATGCAGAAAAAAACATCAATAGTGCAAAACATTATATATATATATATATATATATATATATATATATATATATATATATATAATAATTAATATAGGCTAATGTTTAAAAATAATAATAAATTAATGTTTAATAATAAATTAATGTTTAATAATAATAATAATAATATAAATAATAATAATAAGCTGTGAAAAAGCATTACTGTTTATTTTTTTATTGAATTGTAATGTTACCTGCAACAAAATGCTTTCTCTGTATTCAGGTTTGACTGTATAGTAATAATGCTAAAACGTGTACACTTCACATCAAATTTATTTAATTTTATTTTTAATATAATAAAATGGCAAAAAGTATTATTTGAGAATTTCAAAAAAAAAAAAATACATTCAAATCCACATCTTAAAAGTTGTCCAAAAACAACTCACAAGCCTCTCCATAAACTACAGTGGTTAAAAATTAAACTTTTTTTTAAATTATTAGCATGCTTTTAGTGTCAATACATTCAAATGAGACAAATAACTCCAATCACTTAGATAATGACAGTAATTTAACATTTAAATCTTTCTCATTTCATATTTTTGTTGGTAAAACATCCATCTATCTATTTTCTGGACCTTCTTGGTGTGAGGCGACAACAATCAGAACTGAATGTCAACAATATGCAATTTCATAACATGAAATATTCACAAACCCTTACACCTAACCTCTTAAAATAGCCTATTGAACAGAAGGGATGGGGACATTAACAGTAACTCTTATAATCGTAGTGGTGTGTGTGTAGCCAACGTCGACGAGCATACAGAATCCGTTGATGATGTCGAGGCTACACTGGACTAGAAAACGCGACACGACAATCCTCGATAGAAAACAGATGAACAGTTCTATATCTGTTGTATTTCAACACTTACCCTACCTCTTAAACAAAGGAAAACATACGAAGAGTTCAGATGCAAAAGCCTCTAAATGCCATTTGAAATTTTCTTCTAAAATGACCATTTTTTATCAAGCTTGTAGCTATATTTAAGTTCAGTAATTTCACTTAAATAACAATTAATAGCTAATCTTCATTGCCATTTATGTGAAATCACTGAACTTAAATATACAAGCTTGATACAAATGATCATTTTAGAAGAAAATTTCAAATGGCACTTAGAGGCTTTTGCATCTGAACTCTTCATATATTTTCTACGTTCTGTCGCGTGCAGTTTTGACAGTTTTGAGCTTTTGTAGCACTGTAGACGCGGTACGTGATTACTTGGTGAAAGTATTCGCTGAAATAGGTCTATTGTCTATGAAAACACACACACACACACACACACACACACACACACACACACACACACACACACACACACACACACACACACACACACACACACACACACACACACACAAAACACAAAACACATCTGTAAAAGGAGGGAGGGGTTTAATCACTTTACTGTAGAGTTTCAGTAAACCGCTCCATTAGACCGGCAGCTCTGTTAACTTCAGCTCATCCAACACGTTGAACGCTCATCCAAAGAAAATATTTGACATGTTGATGATATTCTGTTTGTGCTCGTGGAGTCTGAGGGGTAAGTATTTTTTATGTCTTCGTTTGTGTTTATAATAGCCTATATTTGTCAAAACGTATACGGATCTGTACCCTTTACAAAAAAGAATTGATTTTTTTTTAGAAGTAATCTGCAGTTTTTGTTATATGTAGAAATATGCAGTTTTTTGGACACGAAAAAACTGCAATATTGCAGTAGGCCTATAGCTGGAGTACAACGTTCAGTTGTAGGCTACTACAATAATACTGCAATATAACTGCAGTATTTCTGATATGAAGTAGTACTACAATAATACTACAGTAATCACTGCTGCACTGATAGCACTATAATACTGGTAGTAGCCTACTGCAATATACAGTAGGCTACAATAACAATATTACCGAACGCAATCATAAAATGATGTACAATACCATTGAAATACAACCAGAATATCCACAGAATAAGTTTCATTTCCACACATCTGCGATTAATTAAGGTACAAAACAACAGTGATCTCAAACTTCAATGCAACAAATAATGTGTTTTTACTTTTTTAACTTCAAATAACACGCTGGGAGTTAGACAACAATGTATTTAAAGTGTTTATATACAAATCATGCATATATCTTCCCCCACATTATTCAAAGAAGTTGCGTTTTTTTTTTTTTTTTTTTTTTTTTTTGAAGAGCTTATTCTCATTATTCCACTTTGTTCTTTTAACTGTCTTCATCTCACATATGGAAACACGATTTTGGATGTTGTCTCGAAAAACAAACAAAAATAATCAGAGACACTCTTTTCAGTTACACTCTTCACCACAGGCATATATTATTATGCTTAAAATGAATCCGCAAGTTAATCTCTTAAAGGAACACGCCACCGTTATGTTTTAAACAGGGGTTATTCTATGGAATTAATATTGTGCCATAATTAAACAAATCCAGCATTTTGCAAACAAACTCGATCTGCTTTGCAAGAGAAAACTCGACTCGCAAACAAACAGAAAGCAATGTAGGTACAAGTTAATTTCTAGCAAAAATGCAGTGTGTTTTGCAAATATAAATAAATGTCCCTAATATTTCACAAATAAATACAAACCATCCTACAAATTGCATGTAACCTTTGAACGAATAGCAAATAGCAGTTATTACAATTGGCTTTTTATGAGATCTCTCTCAGCACGATTTTCTCACAAATGCAGTTGAGCGACTTCCTCTTGTAAACAGCAGATGGCGCTAAGCCAGGGGGTTAATTTAGCCTATAGTCTCCTGGGAGAACCACTGATTTGAAACATGTGCTTGCCTTTGCATACAGCTGTGGAAAATCACCAGTGAACAGATGTGTTTCTGTCTCACTTTATCTATAATTAATATTTTGAGGTTTTCTTTTGCAAAATGTTATTACAGACAGAAATCCACATTTAGCACTTAGTAGCGCCTCACTTAATTTCTAGCATGGGGGAATCTATAAACTGAAAGCTCTGCCATCATGTTGCTTTTGTATATTTTTGTAAATATTACATTTACTGAAAGAGTCCCTTTCTTTTGTTCTCCCTAAATTAATTAGAAAATTTCATTTAATTGAAAGGAGGGTTTCAATTGTCCAAAATAATAATTTGGGCACTGAATACGTATGTCATGCAGGTTAAGAAACAATTGTATATTGTTTGTTTTGTTCATTCATTATTTTATTACATTAACAGTTAAGCTGACTGAATTCCAACTAAATAGCCTATAGCCTACATAAGCGGGACTCTCCTTTCAATTAAATTAAATGTTCTCATTAATTTATGATGAATGAAAGAAATAGATCGTTCAGTAAATGTAACGTTTTCACAAAAATGTGCGGACGGACGTCAGTTGTAAGACCTAGGAGCAGATATGATGAAAGAAGACCATGAGTCGTGAAATTCAATCAAATAAGTAACATTTTACTGAAGAATAGTTTGCAGTTAAATTGGTTGAGCCAATGTCAAAGTCACGAGGAGGTCCTGAGCCAACTACACAAAAATCTCACACAATTATACTTTTTCCAAGCACATGCATTACACGATCATTGACTTCTGATTGGCTAAGACAACACAAAGTCTAAACAATAATAAATTTGTGATAGATAAGTGGATATATAGCCAATAATCAGAATATTTGTCGTCCATTTCCAAGATTCAAGTCTGTGGTGACCTTCTTCCAGGATGAGAATGTTGTATATCACAAAGTTCAGAACCTCCAAAGAATATCAAACAAACACACACACTGACAAACAAGTCAACTAAGACAAGATATTTGGATATTGTTATGAAATATTTAATTATGATATTCTACTCATGGCTTTTGGAATATGAAGTATTTATGGGGCATAATAAGCCACAACTGTAACAAATAAAAGTGCTTTTACCATGAACGATATCATAGTTGTTAAACAATTTATTAAGAAAGTGTTGAATGTAAAACACCTGTATTAATAATCATAGTAACCAGAAAATATTTTATTAAGAAAAACACCCGCCGCCTCTCACCATGGGCAACTCCAGAGTGGTGAAGAGTCCATCCTCTCGGGCATCCATCTCAGGCTCCTTCCCGCCAGTGAGGTGACGTTCCACGTCCCTAAGGCTAGATTCCGTGTCCAGGGATCGGGTCGCCGAGGCCCCTGCCTTCGACTGCCGCCCGATCCTCTCTGCACCGGCCCCTTACGGCTCCTCCTGCAGGTGGTGAGCCCACGGGAAGACGGTCCCAAGTCGCTTCTTCGGGCTGAGCCCGGCCGGACCCGGTGAGGAGAGGCCCGGCCACCAGGCGCTCACATACGAGCCCCGACCCCGGGCCTGGCTCCTGGGTGGGGCCCCGGCTGCGCCATACCGGGCGACGTCACGGTCCTTGAGTATAACTCTGCCATAAGGGGTTTTTGAACCGCTCTTAGTCTGACCCGTCGCCTAGGACTTGTTTGCCTTGGGAGACCCTACCAGGGGCATATAGCCCCAGACAACATAGCTCCTAGGGTCATTCAGGTACTCAAACCCCTCCACCTCGTTAAGGTGGCAGTTCAAGGAGGGGGTTTGCTTATAGCCCCCCAGCTCAGCCGCCATGTGTTGGAGTTTGCCCCGGTGAACGAGAGGGTCGTTTCCCTGCGCCTACGGGTCGGGGATAGGTCTCTCACTGTCGTGTGTGCCTACGGGCCAAACGGCAGTGCAGAGTACCCGGCCTTCTTGGGGTCTCTGGGAGGAGTGCTGGAAAGTTCCCCCGACTGGGGACTCCGTTGTTCTACTGGGGGACTTCAACGCTCACGTGGGCAACGACAGTGACACCTGGAGGGGGGTGATTGGGAGGAACGGCCCCCCCGACCTGAACCTGAGTGGTGTTCAGTTATTGGACTTCTGTGCTAGTTACAGTTTGTCCATAACGAACACCATGTTCAAGCATAAGGGTGTCCACCAGTGCATGTGGCACCAGGACACCCTAGGTCGTAGGTCGATGATCGACTTTGTGGTCGTTTCATCTGACCTGCGGCCGTATGTCTTGGACATTCGGGTGAAGAGAGGGGCGGAGCTGTCAACTGATCACCACCTGGTGGTGAGTTGGATCCGATGGCGGGGGAGGAGGCTGGACAGACTCGGCAGACTCGGCAGACCCAAGCATACTGTAAGGGTTCGCTGGGAACGTTTGGCCAAATCTCCTGTCAGAAAGATCTTCAACTCTCTACGACCAGATCCCGAGGGAGGCTGGAGATATTGAGTCTGAGTGGACCATGTTCTCCACCTCCATTGTCGAAGCGGCTGCTCTGAGCTGTGGCCGTAAGGTCTCCAGTGCCTGTCAAGGCGGCAATCCTCGAACCCGGTGGTGGACACCGGAAGTAAAGGATGCCGTCAAGCTGAAGAAGGAGTCCTATCGGGCCTGGTTGGCTCGTGGGACTCCGGAGGCAGCTGACAGGTACCGGCAGGCCAAGCGGACTGCGGCCCGGGTGGTCGTGGAGGCAAAAACGCGGGCCTGGGAGGAGTTCGGTGAGGCCATGGAGAAGGACTATCGGCTGGCCTTGAAGAGATTCTGGCAAACTGTCCGGCGCCTCAGGAGAGGGAAACAGTCCCCTACCAATGCTGTTTACAGTAGGGGTGGGCGGTTGTTGACCTTGACTGGGGATGTCGTCGGACGGTGGAAGGAATACTTCGAGGACCTCCTCAATCCCGCCGTTACGTCTTCCATTGAGGAAGCAGAGGCTGAGGGCTCAGGGGTGGACTCGTGCATCACCCTAGCTGAGGTCACCGAGGTAGTCAAGAAACTCCTCGGTGGCAAGGCACCGGGGGTGGATGAGATCCGCCCCGAATACCTCAAGTCTCTGGATGTTGTGGGGCTGTCTTGGTTGACACGCCTCTGCAACATCGCGTGGCGGTCGGGGACAGTGCCTCTGGGATGGCAGACCGGGGTGGTGGTTCCTCTTTTTAAGAAGGGGGACCGGAGGGTGTGTTCCAACTATAGGGGGATCACACTTCTCAGCCTCCCTGGGAAAGTCTATGCCAGGGTATTGGAGAGGAGAATACGGCCGATAATGGAACCTCGCATTCAGGAGGAACAGTGCGGTTTTCGTCCGGGCCGTGGAACACTGGAACAACTCTATACTCTCTACAGGGTGCTGGAGGGTTCATGGGAGTTTGCTCAACCAGTCCACATGTGTTTTGTGGATTTGGAGAAGGCATTCGACTGTGTCCCCCGAGGCGGCCTGTGGAGGGTGCTCCGGGAATATGGGGTACGGGGTCCTTTGCTAAGGGCTGTCCGGTCCCTGTATGACCGAAGCACGAGCTTGGTTCGCATTGCCGGTATTAAGTCAGACTTCTTCCCGGTGCATGTTGGACTCCGGCAAGGCTGCCCTTTGTCGCCGGTTCTGTTCATAATTTTTATGGACAGAATTTCTAGGCGCAGCCAGGGGCCAGAGGGTGTCAGGTTTGGGGACCGCACGATTTTGTCTCTGCTCTTTGCGGATGATGTTCTCGTGTTGGCCCCTTCACACCTTGACCTTCAGCATGCACTGGGGAGGTTTGCAGCCGAGTGTGAAGCGGCTGGCATGAAAATAAGCACCTCCAAATCCGAGGCCATGGTCCTCAGCCGGAAAAGGGTGGCCTGCTCACTTCAGGTTGGTGGAGAAATCCTTCCTCAAGTGGAGGAGTTTAAGTATCTTGGGGTTTTGTTCACGAGTGAGGGAAGGATGGAACAGGAGATTGACAGACGGATCGGTGCAGCTTCTGCAGTAATGCGGTCGATGGACCGGTCTGTTGTGGTGAAGAAGGAGCTGAGCCGTAAGGCAAAGCTCTCGATTTACCGGTCAATCTACGTTCCTACTCTCACCTATGGTCATGAGCTTTGGGTCATGACCGAAAGGACAAGATCCCGGATACAGGCGGCCGAAATGAGCTTTCTCTGCAGAGTGGCTGGGCGATCCCTTAGAGATAGGGTGAGAAGCTCGGTCACTCGGGAGGAGCTCAGAGTAGAGCCGCTGCTCCTCCACATCGAGAGGGGTCAGCTGAGGTGGCTCGGGCATCTGTTCCGGATGCCTCCTGGACGCTTTCCTGGGGAGGTGTTCCGGGCATGTCCCACTGGGCGGAGGCCCCAGGGAAGACCTAGGACACGCTGAAGAGACTATGTCTCCCGGCTGGCCTGGGAACGCCTCGGCATCCCCCCAGAAGAGCTGGAGGAAGTGTCTAGGGAGAGGGAAGTCTGGGCATCTCTGCTTAGACTGCTGCCCCCACGACCCGGCCCCGGATGAGCGGAAGAAGATGTGTGTAAGAAAAACACCTCCATTTGCTTTCTGATTTTTATTATGAAAATGGTTTATAAAGAAAAACATACCACACTAAATGTTTTAAGTATTTATTAAGCAGATGATGGGGCAGAGTAAAGAGGAATTGAAAATTTATTAGAAAGAGCTTTGCAAAAGAAAGGAGAAGAATGCTAGCCTGGTAATACCAGACTCTGCTACTTCACTTTGCTTCGTAGACAGTCACTACAGGAGCGAAATGAAATTAGCGGAAGTAGGAAGTCTGACGTAGTCAGGCTAGAAGAATGCCATCATTACCGTCTATATGATGCGGACGAGATAAAGAAGATACAGCGATGATGGAAAGGTCTAGAAAAGAGGACAAAGGGACGAAGACTTTTATATGCAAAAGTCCTAAGGGCTCTTCTAGAAATAATGACAGTTCAAGATTTTGTGTTTGACCAATTGGCTGTAAAAGACTAAATGTATGTATGTGTCTCTCTCTCTCGCCACTCTCTGAATCCCAAGACAATTATCTTCAAAAGGCCCCTTGCATGTGAACACAACCCAAGGGCACACACTGGAATGCACCTGAAAGAAAATGAATAAAGAATTGATTAAGATACATTGATTGTTGATTTGAAGTAATCATTCAAAAGGGGATATATATATATATATATATATATATATATATATAAAGATAAAATTGAAGAGACAGGGGATTCTGACCTCAACCCTTCAGTACATACAGTAAGGGAGGTACTATCAAAATTCCACCTGTAGTAGTAAATCAGTCTGGTCAGGAACATACTACAACCTTTTGAACATGAAAAAAATCTCTTTGGTGAATTACTGTAAGTTTTTAAAAAAAAATTGCGTACTGTATGCACAATAGCCTACACAAAAGTACACTAAAGCAGTCGTGATCTAGGTGAATACTCAGCAAATATCAAACCTGAAGTTATTTTCACTCTGGTTGATTATATTTAAAAACTTGACAATGTTCATGGTGCTGTCGTGTGGTGGTCTGCAACTTGGGTACAGTTGCTTTTTATTTTCACTTTGCATATTTTCGGAGTTCCGTGTTCATTCTTGTGAGCCAAATATTGTCACTATAAAATAACATTGTTTTAATATTTTAATCTCTTCAAAACGAGTTTTCCTTGCCCTTTGAAGATGGTCCCTTCTTAGCAGCCTGCGCGTTGCGCATAGAGATCAATGTATTTTGTCCAGTGTAAAGGAAAGGTCGTTTTGAGGAAATTTATGTTGTCTTCTCGTGTTTTATCTGTAGTTATATGTGATATGTTGTGTGTAGCAACAACGTTTCGTTCACGAGTTATTGAACGTGGAAGTCCATGGCGTGAATGTGCGAATATGCGAATATAAAACCAACTTAACCTAAGTCAGAAAATGTAATGAAAATGTAAAAGAACATTGTAGAAATGTAGTGGAGTAGAAACTATAATAATTGCTGAAAAATGTAATGAAGTAAAAGTAAAAAGTATGCACTTATTGATTCTACTTAAGTAAAGTACAGATAGGCTACATGAGAAATGTAGGAAGTAACGAATAGCCTACTATTTGTTCTACGTTACATTCCACCATTGCTCATGACATGGCCCAAGACTTCAGATAAAAAAAAAAAAAAAAAAAGTTCATTTGACATTTTTATAAAGCTCCTTATTTAGGTTCAGTAATTTCACTTTTTTTTATGGCAACTAAAATTATCATAATATTACTTCATTGTCATAAAGTGAAATGACTAGTGAGTGAGAGCCTGATTAAAAAAAAACAGCTCATTAAAAAAAAAGAAATTCAGATGGACTTTGAGGTTTTTGCATTTAAAGTCTTCTCGTGTGTTTCAGTGTATCACTGAACTGCAGTTATGCTATAGGCTACTTCATTGTACTTCAAAACTACAGTTATACTGCAGTTTAACTTCACTATTAAGTTGTACTTTTTGTACCGCAGTTTTACTTCAGTGTGCTGTTATATTGTATCTATACTTCGTTATACTGCAAATCTACAGTTGTACCTCATTGTAATGCACTTTGAATTTTTTTTTATTGAGTTATACACTAAATTAGTGAAGTGATATTTTGCAAGGGCACACTTGTAAATTGTTTAAAATGGTGAACACGCTAAATCTGTTAAACCTCCAAATTGTGAGTGAATATTTCTGTTTGTTGTTCAGGAGTGTTTGGTGTTGATGCCGTGAAGTCAGTGTCAGTGACTGAGGGAGAATCTGTCACTCTAAACACTGATACTGAAATACAGAAAGATGAACTGATACTGTGGAGAACTGGACACAACAGTCTCATAGCTAAAATCAAAGGAGATATCTTCGAGAGATTCAGAGACAGACTGACACTGAATGAGAAGACTGGATCTCTGACCATCACAAACACCAGAACCACAGACTCTGGACTTTATAGAGTCATCAGCACCAGATCAAAGATGCCGCTCAACACATTCAATCTTACCATCTACGGTGAGTAGAGAACTATAGATTTTAAGAAAATAAGCATCTTAATACTTTTTAAACCTGGAATAGCATATCAAAGTCCTTGTAGACACACAAACAGCTGAATACCATTTTCCCGCACATATATGTAATTTAACAATTACAAATTGATTGGAAATTAAGCATAATCAAAATAGTCTGTGATACTTCCATGATTTACATCATGTCGCATGCACCTTACTGAAATATCTAGTTATATATCATTCTTCCTCATTTATCTATGTTCTCTCATATTTTCCAGCTCGTCTGCCAGTTCCTGTCATCAGCAGAAACTGTTCCGTCCTCAGACTGTCCCCAAATTGTTCAGTGGTGTGTTCATCATCAGTGTTGAGTGTGTGTGATGCGACTCTGTCCTGGTACGCAGGAATGAGTGTATTGTCCAGTATCAGTGTGTGTGATCTCAGCATCAGTCTCTCTCTACCTCTGGATGTGGAATATCAGGATAACAACACCTACAGCTGTGTGATCAACAATCCTGTCAGAAACCAGACCACACATCTGGACATCAACACACTCTGTCAGCCATGTGAAGGTCTGTGGAGATATATATTATGGCCGGGATATATTATGGATATATATATTAGGGCCGGGACTCGATTAAAAAAAATCTAATTAATTAGACTAATTAGGCTTTGTAATTAATTAATCGAAATTAATCGCATTTTAATTGCATAAATATTTGAACTGAGAACAGTGAGAAGATTTTTTTTCACATAGATTTTTAGTATACCATTGAATAATGACTGAATACATAAGCTTAAGCAACAAAATATTGTTTATTTTTGTTCAACCAAGTCCAACAGACCAGTGCAATGGGCTTTATGCCCAGCTTCACTACTTCCTGAATTTCAGCCAGCTCTTTGTTTCCTGTCTGCCATTATTGGCCAAATTGATTAATTCAGGCAGAGAATGTCTAATTGAAGAGAATTGGCACTGGCTGGTTACTTCCGGGTTCTGGACTGGCTGCAGTAACGCATCTCTGTCCATGCGGGGGCGCTCGCGGTCGAGTGCAGAATGAATGGGAGTCAATGGGGTTTCACCTGCAGAAATCCACTTTTCTCAAGATGTAATTTTTTGTCAAGTAATTTGAAAGTTGCATTCAAAAGCATAGCTGCCAACTCTCACGCATTGGCCGTGAGACACCCGCATTTGATTGGTTTCACACGCTCACATGCCACACCCCCGATTTCTCACGCTGAAGTGTCAACCCTCCCGTTTTCCCGGGTTTCTCACGTATTTTAGCTCTTTTACTGTCTTCCCATGTTAGTATTTCCCGTAAAATATCTCGTATTTTTACACTCTGATTGATGTCGATCGTCCTCGGATGCGGTTCCGCGCGCGCTGTAGCACAATAGCTTTGCACACAGCTCGAAGTGAGGTCTTGCCGATCTTGCGCACCCAACGCGTCATTTTTACCGCGTTCGTGCAGACGCATCGAGTATAAACAAGGCTTTAAAGGCCAATTTATACTTCTGCGTAGGGTGCGCGCAGTAGGTACGACGTAGCATACGCACATAGTATACGCGTGTCCCATACCGCGTACCCTTCGCCGTCGCCTGACGCGCACCTCTTCAAAAATGTAACTACACGTCGCGACGACGCGGACCGCAAGATCGGTGATTGGTCGGCTTGGTAGCATCGCATTTTCTTCT
The DNA here is from genome assembly GCF_016745375.1 of Pimephales promelas. The sequence goes on along the minus strand of NW_024121121.1, from coordinate 881,637 downwards.
ACGCATTTCTGCACGTACCTTCTCACGCATTTCCACCACTGTCTGTGATTTCCACACGTTTCATCTCCTCCGAAGTCTTCTGTCATTTCTGCCTTTCAGTTTTAGTAATTTCACTAAAGTGAACTGTTTTTCCACCTTAATAAGCTCCAACTCCAACATGATCAGCTCAAAAAATTTAGCTAAAAATTGCATTTTTAAGTTCACTTATCTATTCTAAAAATCTGTTCAAAACTGTGATGACGTCACACAATAGCAGAATGCTAGCGTGTTCCGGCCAACAACGGCCTAACCTGTAAGAAATCAAAAGGACATAAGTACTCGTTCATTCGACTTTTGGCCTATAATCTATATTGAACTTGCGTAATCAACAATAAAATCTATGTTAATTTAACGACAAGCAGGTGAAAGAGACACATTTAGCCGTTTAGCCCCATAGACTCCCATTCATTCTGCGCTCGCCCGTGATCACCTCCAGTGGAATTCTAATGGAACTGCAACCAAGATGATGCACAATGGGGCTAATAGGAAGTGCCAAGGCTCTCCGTTAGACGGGCTCTGACTCAGGTGTGCTTGACCTCAGTAGTCATGGCAACAATAATCAGACACACCTGAATGAATCAATTTTACCCAATAATGGCAGACAGGAAACAAGGAGCTGGCTGAAGTTCAGGAAGTAGTGCAGCTGTGCATAAAGCCCATTGTATATGTTTTGCGTTGAGGTGAAACTTGAGGGTCGATGTGATATGCAAATTCCTTGTTGCATAGCCTGCACACAACAACCATGCTCTTAATGACGCTTCCATCAGTTTGTTTTTATAACAATATTTCCCATCCACGGGACCAACCAAATCGGTCTTGTCAGCTTCTTCGTTCATGTTCACTGTGGTTTGTTGTTTAGTTGTTGAGGCATAGACTGTAAAAAAAAAGTCATGAACGCTAGTTGGTGCTCCAGTATTATCGGTCCGCCGAAACTAATCCAGTGAGAAATGTTCTGCGGTGCAAAAACAAGTGCGATTAAAATGCATTAATTTTTTTGTGTAATTAATTAATGTGTTAAAGTCTGTAATTAATTAATCTTAATTAACGCGTTAAAGTCCTGGCTCTAATATATATATATATATATATATATACATATATATATATTTATTTACTGAACTGATTTCTATGAAGTCATATAGTGCTGATATTTCATATAGTGTTTTTTGTAGCATATTGACAGGTTCATTCATGTTAATGCTTCATTTTGATTATCATAGATCCGAGGCAGAGCCCTTCTTCGCTGAATGTACTACTGATCTCTGCTGCTGCATTTCTGTCGATTGTAGTTGCTGTCGGAATCTTCTGGATTTGCAGGAAAACAGACCAAGAAGGCAAGTAGAATTATTCTCCGCTGAAACATCTGTAAAAATACATGTTTTTAAGTAAGGAATTATTGACACTGAATAAGTAGAATATTGCTACTTTTAATTGTATGAGCAAGGCAAGGAAAGTTTTTTTTTCTAGTGGAAAAAAATGCTGTAGGAAAAACTGTCTGTAAAACAATCTTTTGTGTAGGACACATGTCTTATGCATTTCATCCCAAACCTTCATTGGTAATTCCAAAACAAGTCATTACGTTTAGAAGCAGCCAAAACCGAAATATTAGCAATAACCCGTTCACGCACGGCCATGTAATCACCGGCAAAAACCCAAATATGCTCATTTTCCGGTTATTAAAGACCCGGATATGATTCCTCGGTTACCCCTTTTCTAACGCAAATATTTGGTCATGTAAATGCGTATCGGCATATCCCCATCAAAAGGAACATTGATTTGTGTTGTAAGGCCGCCTAATTTGATCCAATGGCGGTATTCGATTAGAGGTGAAGGTCTCACACGTGTTCCGTCTTTTCTCAAAGGGTTTTTGATTAAATGCAATACATTTTATCTTATGTATTAACTCATTATTTCATCTGACTCCATAAATGAAAAGGTTTTTCAATGATATCTGTGCATCACGTGAATGTTTGACTATTCCTTTTAACTCATTTTAACCCTTTTAATTCCTTATTCCTTTTAACATTTAAAAATGTATAATGTCAGGTAAATGTTTTATTACAATTTCATAATCAATTGAAAGATAATCAATGCAAACCATCAAATGTTCTTGAACAAAGAGGAAAAACCTTTACCAAATGGTGTGTTGGTGTTTACATCGGGATATTGCCAATTGATTACAAATTCCATACATACATGAGTAACTCTCTCTGCTCAAGCATGTTAACAGGTTATTCCGAATGTTTCGGGTCAGAGACCCGAATAGTGACCTTAACCCGACCATAACCCGAAAATTGACAGCTAAATATAGTCAGTGATATTGAGTTTCTATAGAGAGAGAGAATGATTAAGTGTGTGTGAATGATAAGTGACTGAGTTTGCCTGGCTCGCAACAGGCTCTCTAGTGATGCAAGTTTAAGGACACAATATGTAAGATTCTTAGATTAAAATATGCAAAAACCACTCGGACCATGTCCTATATTTTGTTGTCTTATACACTGTCACGGTGTGGCTCCATATAAGCTGTCTGAAAATGATAGCGGTCGAGAACGCACTGAAATGCTTTCTCCTGCTCATACAGGACCACCATGTTCTAGTCTGCTCAGACAACATGTCTGTAGTGCCCTATTTGAATCGCCAGGGTGGTGTCAGATGCAGGAATCTCTGTAATCTGGCAGAACGCCTCCTCGTTTGGTCTCAGCACCATCTGCGCTCACTGAAAGCTGCACATGAGCCGGCTCACCTGATCAACGGCCCAGACAGACAGTCCAGGGACAAAGTTCCCCTGGGAGAATGGTCCCTGCACCCCCAAACTGTCCAGTTAATATGGTGCCTTTTCGGCAAAGCGGAAGTCGACCTTTTTGTGTCACAAGACAACGCTTACTGCCTGAAATCCTTTTTGAAGAACGAGGACGCGCTGGCCCAAACCTGGCCCAGCCGCCCACTATATGCTTTCCCTCTGGTGTCTCTGTTGTCACAGGTGATCAAGAGAATCAGGGAAACGCGCCATTCAATGCTCCTCATAGCCCTGCGATGGGAGAACCAGACTTGGTTCCCAGAGCTAACGCGGCTGTCACAGACAGCCCCATGGCCTGTCCCGAGCTTGTCCCGCTTAAGTTAGTGGCTCGATCTGGCATCCCCATCCAGAGTGCTGGTCTCTGCACGTATGGGTGATCAACGGGTATCCGTTTCCCTGCCAGATGCAGTACTGAACACGATCACGCATTCTAGACGCATCTAAATAGTCTGTGTTCTCTAAATGGTGCACTGACAAAAACCTTGACCCTCGAAGGTGTGGGGTCCTGCGGCTGCTCAGTTTCCTTGAAGAGCTGCTGGACAGGGGTAGATCCCCATCCATGCTCAAAGACTATGTGGCGGCCGTCGCAGCATTCTCAGAATCAATGCAATAGGCAGGAACAAGCTTATCATCTGCTTCCTCAGAGGAGCCAGAAGGATGAACCCTCCGCACCCCCCTTCAGTTCCTATGTGGGATCTTTCTTTGGTCCTAGAGGCTTTGAAAGCATTCCCCTTTGAAACCCTAGACTCGGCGGACCTGAAATACCTGTCACTCAAAACCGTTTTTCTGATCACAGTGTCATCAGTCAAAAGTGTGGGGGATTTACACACGCCATCTGTTAGCGTGGAGTGTCTTGAGTTTGGCCCAAATGACTCGGAAGTCATCCTAAAACCTAGACTTGGCTATGTTCCCAAAGTGATCGGCACTCCCTTCAGAGCACAGGTCATTTCCCTATCAGCTCTGCCAGCATCCGATCGTGAGAGTGATGTTAATCTCCTCTGCCAGGTCAGGGCTCTGAGATTTTACATTATGCGCTCCGCCCCTTTCAGGCGTGCTGAGCAGCTGTTTGTTTCGTTTGGAGGGCCGCCCAAAGGTCTCGCCACCTCGAAGCAAAGCCTGTCTAGGTAGATAATAGATGCATTCGCCGCTGCTTACACGGCAAAAAGTCTGCAGTGCTCTCTGGACATCAGGACTCACTCCACTAGAGGCGTGGCCTCCTTGTGGGCATGGTCCAGTGGAATTTCCATTCAAGACATGTGCAGCGGCGGGCTGGTCCTCTCCGTCCACCTTTGTCAGGTTTTATAACCTGGAAGTTCCCGCCTTGCAGGCGAAACAGCTGTCTGTTTAAGTGAGAGGTCAGTTCTGTCCAGATATCTTCATGCGCAGACTACCCTTATATAAACTCAGCTCTTCTGGTTGAGTTGCACTGTATCAGGTTATGTGCTGTATACATTGACTGGCTGCGTTCGCTCTGTATTGCCTGTCAGTGCTTGTATACATGCGCTTATTACACGCGCTTATTCTTTGCGCCTATGTACATGCGTTTATTCCCACTTATCTGCGTTCCCACAACGTTCTGCGACTCAGGAAGTGGATGCTGGCGCACACAGCGTTGACAAAGGGTTCCCGTAGCATAAGTTAAACTTATGCAATACGAGAGAACCTCTCGTAAGGGAACGAATTGGTTACCTAACATAACCTCGGTTCTCTCTAGATGAGGGAACGAGTATTGCGTAACCTGCCGTCCTAACACCACAAGCACTATTTCGCTTCAGTCAATGAAAACCAGAGAAACAGCCTCCGAGCCCTGCTTAAATACGCTAAGCCACACCCATTCTGGCGTGCTAGGACGCGGTGAGGGCATGAGCGCCCTTGATTGGACGTGACGTCGCATCGGACTCGCTGATAGGCTGTGCAGTTCCCACAGGGCAGCCTATAACTGCTAGACGGCCTGCTCTAGATCTGCTAGCTGCTGCACTTCGTTGACAATGAATACAAAATTAAGGATAATTTTTTGGCTTCAATATCTCGAGAAGATTAATCTTTCCTGTAGCGTAAACTAAACTTACACAATACGAGAGAACCTCTCGCAAGAGAACACCGGATACCTAGTTCTGGACTGACGGCACAAGGTCTGGGCTCCACTGCAGCTTTTATTGGCCAAGGACTGCCTAAGAGCTGTCTGACTGACAAGTAAAGCAACCAGTCACAGTTTGTTACGTGTCATGTTTTGGAGCATGAAAATGTAAAGTCAATGTTATACAATAACAGACCAAAGTGTAAAACTCTTGGACTTATGTAAAGAGTTTATGTTATGAATTTAACATTCTAGTTTATGCGGATCCGTACTCAGGAAAAAAATCTATCATGTTTCCACGACTTTCCAAAAGTGCGTAAAATATTGAGAGATTGATTATAAATTGATAATATAAGTATAGCATCATAATTTGCATCACAATTGTGAATTTTAAAGTTTTTAAAAATGAAAATATTGAAAAACTTTACTAGATTTGTGATATTGATTGACTACCTGTGCAAACGCGTCACAGTCTGTGAAAAGGGTCCATCTGAATCGAGCATTCAACAGCCCCATAGTATTATATGAAAACAACGTAAACGTGTTGCAGAAAAAGCAAAACAATAATTCTCAAACATCTTTTATTCAGTTTTTTTTAACTGTCTGTCATCATATTGTTCAAACAGTTCAGAGTGGTGAAGAAATAACATATGCTGATCCGACATTCTACAAAAGAAAAGCTCAAAAATCGGTAAGATAAAATTTTTTTTATTTGTTCTGTGTGTGTTATTTCAGTCAGATTAAGCCTTTTATCATTTCATAATTTTGCATATTTCCCCATCAAATGCTGATACTAAACTATTGTTTATAAAATGTGCAGTAGGCTTAGTGTTTTCTGTCTATTAGAATAATTTGTTATGTTGTTGCTGTAACAAGGTTCAATGTAAGGAAGGAAAAAGGAGGCGGGAACCTGCGAAAGTTCAAACAATTTAATAACAAAATAAAACAAATACAAAAATCAAAGTAAAAGACAGCAGCCCCACACGGACGACAGCATCACATTAAATAGATGTTCTGATCTTTAAACAAAACATTAAATAAAATCCAGGCCTCTCCACTGTCGTCACTCCTCCTTTTATGCTTCCGCTCCTCCGTGAGAAATACGAGAGCGGTGCGTCTCACAGGTGTCATTCATCGTTAATCATTAATGCTCGTCCTGCTTGCCACAGTTGCGTTTATAATCAGACGTACGGCTGTATCAGTGTCCTTATTTGCACATATACATTTCATTTGAACAAGATATGATGAAATATGCACACATATTTGATGCTGGTTCATGTTTAGAGCACTGGAGTACATGAAATATGTCCTTAAAGTTTTTGAATGTTAACGTTCTGCAAAGTTGTAAAGTCAAAAGTGAACGTTAAATAAAGTTATTGTCTCCCAATAGAAAGAATCGACTCTGAACCGCCTATACGAGACGTTTTGTTTCGAATCCTACTGCTTTGTGGTTCTACGTCACTAGAAGATACATTTGCATAACCCCCACCTATGTTGCACGCCTGCAAATAACTTGACATGCTCACAAACACATCATTTTACTAAAGACTGCTTCTCAAATTTCGAAGTTCACTGCGGGATTCGCAAAACTTGCTCTTAAAAACGAGTCATTTGGACAAGCTTGCTCCTCGCAGTTTAGGTCTCCTGTGGGAGATACAGTTTTCCTTTGTTTGTAGCCGTTTTGTCTTCATGTATAAAGTTCTGTCACACAAACAGAACTTTGGGTAAAGATTTTTTGAAGGCCGACATGCTACCATCGCTGCTGAATGACTGCTACACTACAAACCTTCAACAAATTCTTCTCCCCACACTAACTCTGGTCAAACGTAATTAATTTATGTATTAAATAAATAAATCTAATACATTGGTGAGCCACCCAAACAATCGCTCGGCTAGATACAACAAAATCTAACAACCTGATACAATTGTAAGTCCGTCTAATTCGATCCAATGGCGGTACTCGATTAGAGGTGAAGGTTTCACGCGTGTTCTGTCTTTTCTCCTGGCAAATGGATTTTTAATTTAATGCAATACATTTTATCTTATGTATTAACTCATCATTTCATCTGACTCCATAAATGAAAAGGTTTTTCAATGGTATCTGTGCATTATTAAATCTACATGAATGTTTGACTATTCCTTTTAACTCTAATGAAAATAAAGTCAAAGTCTAGAATAATCAAATATTACAATTTATTATGTCAGGTAAATGTATTATTACAATTTCATAATCAATTGAAAGATTTTCAATGCAATCCATCAAATGTTCTAGAACAAAGAGGAAAAACCTTTACCCGACATTATGAAATACATGAATGAGTCTCGACGACTCAGCATTCAAGGGCTGATCATATAAAAAAGGCCCTGAGCTCTCCGTTGCATTTCTTTATATATACAGACCTCATTTGATATGTAAAACATGAGTTTACAGTGGAAACTTAATGTGTTCGCCCCCCAGATGTACTGGGGGCAGAAGTTGACCATTTGCAAAGAACGGTGGAAATTTTCATTCATGACAAATGGCCAGAAGGTGTTAACTCAAAGACACACCCCTCTGTGTGCAAGATATTTCTATAATCTTAAGAACTTTATTACCTTTTGATTTACTTCTTTGGGAATGAGACATTTGTACCAGTCATCCTGAGACCTTTAAAATGATACTAAACACAATCCTTAATGATAATCATTCACATTAAAACCACATATATTATTGTGTGAGTTTGGGTGATCTCTGCAAGAGTGAGGGTGAGAGTTCAAATGTTAATTTGCCAAGGTCCTTAGTCTCATAGACCAGTGGTCTATCTCTTCAACCAGTTTCCAGTCTTACACAATTGATACTGCCTCAATTTTATATGCATACTACAGCACAGTTATTGGATTGAATGAGCTCTTTGTTATGAATAAATGCAGAAACTGTTAACTTCAGCTCGTTCGTCCAGCCCTTTCTGGAGCCCTGGCAGCCAATCAACACTCTGAAACTTCCCAGTATTACGCATTGATGTCAGAATCTGTGACGTTGCTTTGACTTTGGTTTTCAAGATGGAAGTATGAAATTGCTCTTAAAAATGCAAAAATAACTAATTTCCATTTATGGATTAACTTTATGAGTATGTTTAGTGTTTCAATTATGTGCAGCCTGTACATATATGTTCAAATCTCAAAAAAAATATTTTGGGGTTTCATGGCCCTTTAAGTGTGAAAAGCACTTAAATGATTTTAGTCTGTCTAAAAATTGGTCAGTAATGTTCTTGATAACCACATCTGCGATATGAATGTGTATTTTTGTTTTCTTTCAGAGAGTTCAAGAGGAGGAAGATGTGGTGTATGCAGGAGTTGCCATGAGACACTGATCAAACTCTTGATCAAACTTATGTTGAGAGGCTGCCATCTTTCTTTTCTCGTCGTTAAACTCGCAAAAGTGGATTCGAACACGACCTAAGTGCACTTTCGCCTTGCGCTTTAGACCATGTGCTTATCCTTAAAATGGGGCCTAAGATCTTTCCTCTGGTCACATATTTTAGCAGAGTTTTATCTAGAAAATATCAGAAACTCTACTATGCCATTCATTGTGATATAAACATATAGAAACTTTAACCCCTTAAGTGTCACCCCCCCTTTTTTAAATATAGATGAAAATGCACATTTCGAACTTAAATGGTTGTAATTCAAGAATGCTTTGGAATATAGATGAAAAAATGGTCTCGTTTTAAAGAAGACATTTGGCAGATTTTTGTAGAAATTAAATAAATTAAGAATGTGAAACAGAAGAAAAGTTATAGAAGTTTGAGTTTATGAAAATGTACAATATAAAACATTTAATTATTCATATTTTATATAAAATATATATTTTCAAAACCTGGCAACTCTAAAACTGCTAAAAAATCAAAGCCAAAAATCTGAATAAGTTGTGTTTCAAATTTTAGGTTGATATCTCAAAAAAATGAGCTTTCAGTGAGATTTTGTTTGGGCGCAGTACCAAACTTTTTCACTAGGGCACAACCAGACTCCATTACTGCCCATATAAGGGCGCCTCCATTTCCATATGAAATAATAATTATTATAATTATAAAATAATTGAATGGAGGCTTTCTTTTGAACTCTTGGCATGAAAACAAACAGGTTTCTACCCTTCTTTCATGATTTTTTATGTTCATCACAATTTCAAAATAAAGGTCTAAACACGCCTTAGAGTATGAAAATATTCTTGTTGCAAATTGATAAATTACGGCTCCTCTGTAATATATTTTGAAAATCAATCACCAAATATGAAAACTAGAGATTCTAGCTTTCAAATGATATATAGTTTGTCAAGATTAGTTTAGGTTTAGTATAGGATAATACTGTTTTAAAAATGTAATGGACTTGGCCACTGGTGGGCCCGTGACACTTAGTAGAAACTTTTATTAAATATTACTTTTTATTAAAAAATATATATATAAATGAAGAAAAGCATGAAAATGAAAAAAATCAAAGTTGAAAACTATTAAACAGTTCTTAGAAGATGTTGACCACTATAGTGGAATACAGTGAAAAACTTTTAAACAATTTAATTTTAAAACAATTAAATTGTCACTTTCACAGTTGCAAAAATAAATGTGAACTTCAGTCAGTTCTTCATTTTTTCTCACACCAAGACTATTTTAGCTAATTTTGTTGCATACATTTCTGTTTAACCCCATGATCCACAGTCTCTCATTTGAGCTGTTAAAATGACTGTTTGATTTTGTTTGATTTTGTTCCAGCAATATTCAAATTAAATGTAATATGCAAAATGACAATGCAATATTAAAAATGGCAATGCATTTCTGTATTTAAATTTCAAATAATTTATTTGAGATGGGCATGTGATCAGCTCAGAATGCATTTTCAAATTGCACATTGAATAGAGCATCACAGTCCTGCCCACAGCTCGAGAGAGCGTTGGTGCTGGAAGTAAATTTCCCATTCATTTCTCCCATTGACATTTTGTAAAATCCATTTCTAAAGAGTATTAGAGTATGTCTGAGGATAACCAGCTACGACTGAACTCATAAGCATACAACATATCATTCGAGTGAAAAAACAAAGAGAAAATCCAAAAAAAGTCAAGGGTACAAGCAGTGGTCAAAGTGGGATCTGGCAGGTGGGGGAACCCTCAAATTATGTGTAGGTGCAACAGGGAAAAATGACTCGCCGTGGGACAACATATTGAGTATCGTGCTATAGCAATACTTTTTGGGGCAAGAGTATCGCTGTGACACCAAGTACGAATCACTTATTTATTTGTTATTTTAATGGTTTTATTTTGGTCCATCTACTACAATGATATGATGATGATACTGTTAAAATTGCTTAACACTGGGACAAAAATTGAGCCCTGGCACTGTAGCCTCACCAGCCCACATTATCATCCCCAGCCCCACCCACAGACATGTGCATTAAAAAGTAAGGTATTTAGGGGGGTTGTATTTTGTATCATGTATTTTTTTTTTTTTTTTTTCTCCGATGTGCAATTTAAGACTTTTGAAGGTCAAAAAAGGATAATAAATAGCTTTAAAACCATGTCAGTGGGCATTATGTTATTTTGTCAATACCTGCTCTCTCCTCATCTACATTTTTCCTTTTTCTCTCAGTCACCTTATCCTGCCCTATTTATTCCCCTTCTAAAGCTGAACTTGATATTCTTTGAACTTGATAAGCTGACTGATATTATTTTCATTTTTGTCTGTGTCAGAGAAGAAAATAAACATAGGCTTAACTGGTAATTATGTGTATTTTAAATAATACAAAAGAAGGTAAAGAAGGTTGGTCGGTCGGCCCATTTCGGGACCAGCGAGATTCGTTGAGATTAATGAATATATTTATTTATTACTTTATCTGAGGTGCTGGAACGCAGTTGCGCACCGTTCCGGCCCACTTTAACCCCTGGTACAAGCCTGTGTACATATTTTCATTTCCGAGCAAAGGAACTAGGCTCCTCCCATAAACCACTGAGCCTCACTGAAGTCGACTGAAGCCACCGTGAAAGAGTCTTTTGAGTGACTTCCAAATCTGACGACGGCCACGTGAACTTTTTCCTCCAGTGAATTTATATAGTGAATGTGCAGGGAAACTCCTTTGCCTCGATTTACTGAAGCTTATATGTAAAAAACATTTGCAGCTGCACATGCTAAACATTGAGCATCTGGCTCGCTCATAGGCTGTGTTGCGGCTACAGTACATTCAATGGCGTAGGGCGTCTCTGAGGTGTGACCAATGAACTTAGCCCTTCGTCATTACACGATCTTCAGTCTTCACGTACCTTCGCAGGGTTTCAGACACGTTACACGACTTCCACCAATCAGATGCATCACTGTGGGATTGTTCAGGATTGTGGGTAATTAAGTACTTATCCAATACATCGCGAATAAAATGCATTTATCTTAAAACAAGGTTAGTGCCCCATGAACTTTTGCCGTTTATATAATCATATACAATCACTTAGTACAGCCGTAGCTGGTTTTAAGTCTACCATATGGTTAGGTTTTTATGGCTTATATCCCAACTGTCAATGGAGAAATTGTATTGAATTTTTACAACAGGTGTTCTGACAATTCATGCTACCCATCGAGATTTCCTACTTACCGGTTATGCGCATGTGCAGACTCACAGTTTTTTTTTTGTTTTGTTTTTTTACAAAAGGTACATTTTTCTGTTATAATGTATAATTTCCCTTTAAAAAATGCTTACTAGCATATGAATATTTGTACGGTCAGCCAGCTGAAAAGGAATAACTGAAAGTTTCAGTTACTATAAGAAAAGGTGTACTTTGACAAGTCAAAGATGAATATTTTATGATAATTTTTACTTTTCACACCGGTTTAAAAATAAAAACAGTAGTCTACAGTATACAGTAGCTACTCATAACTTAGAATTGTATTAGAATTGTATTTCATACGACTTTAATCGGCATTCTGTGATCAATTCGCGCTACGGTAGCATTTTTCGACAAGGCAGCAAAAATCGACAGAACACCGGCACCGGCTGTAGGCGGGACTGTGGATGCTATCCACAAGTTTCCTATGCCCCGTGAGGCCTTGCGTCAAAAGTGGGCGCGACTTCCGGTTTGAAGTAAACAAAGCGCGACTTGACATGCTTGACACTCGTTCATTCAACAGGTGACAGTCATTCAAGTTATAGCGATCCAAACTAGCTAACGATGTGGGAACACAACCTCAACGAAATTAAAAAGGGTGAAATAACAGTACTTTTACCCTCCGCAGTAGTTGATTGGGAGTATTATAATAACATTATTAATAATTAATACTGATCAAGGCATGTTGACAGACAGTTGTGCGAGCTGACAAACAATTAAAATAAAAAATACACACTAGTCATTGTGCTTTGGAGTTTATTCAAAATTATAAATGAATGTGCTGCTTGAATACATTAACTGGCACATTTGGTATTCTGTCAACACAGGCTTTGATCCTGAGTTTAGGTGTAACATCAGTAGAGAACAGCCAAACACATGCTGAGAGAGTTTATAGAATATTAAGAATTTAAACAAATGTACACAGGATGATTCGTTGTCTTTTGGGAGGTTGATGGAAACTACAGTCGTTGGCAGGATCAGAGACGGGCTCTGGCAGGATCACTCTGATTTCGTTTTCAGCTTACGTTCAAAACAATCACGTTTAAGCCACTCAATTAGTTTAGTCCGGTTATACATACAACCACGAACAGCATGTTGTCCCTGAGCTCCGTAACGACATCTCTCATAAAGATTGGCGACTTTAAATAGTAAAATAATTCTCTGAAAAACAGCTAGCCTCTTCGCTAACTAACACACAAAATACCATTGGAATGCTACTTCCGCCGCGTCACCGGAAGTTTCACCCACTTTATTTTTTACATGAGCGCCCCTCGGAAACTTGTGGATAGGCCTAGAGGGTTTTCACGACGCATCATCAATCCGGATGAATAGAATCGATTCCAATAATCGATTCCTCGCTGTTTTTTTTAATACCAACGCTGTGTCTAAGTCTAACATTGTCGTCTCTTACCGTTCCACACAGCGAGAAACTCTGTACATCGGGCGTGACAAAGCAACCGTTGCAAATCCACTTGTCCTTTTTTGATTAGACTATTGCGAGTGCTGCTTGGTTATAAATATAATGAGGCATTTATTTCTATGCATGAAAATGTGTCTCGGGTGAAATAGGTTAGAAGGATATTACTAGGCAGGTCGCCCGGAAGAAAATGTTTAATATTCCATATTTTGAGGCATTAATCTGATGCATTTTGAGATGCATTTTTTGCAAATCTATAGAAACTTAACTTCAGCCATGGGTCAAAAATATTATGGCCTCCGAGGCAGCAACATATAATAGAGAGGACCGAACAGAACTGAACAAAAAAGGCTATTAATAATCTTTCATTGCGCGCAAAAAGTAGCCTATAATGATATGATTATGAAAGACTCCAATACAGTGCGGCATTTTATTTTTCATTTTATTTGAAACCATAGAGCTTTATCTACAGATCAAGTAGGCTATAATAATATTAACATTGAATCATCTTGGAGAGAGCTTTATTGTTGACTGTTGTAACCGAACGCGACGTGCTGTTTGAATGACTGACAGGGAAAAGTTTACGTGAACTTGAATTTAATGGCTTAAATATTAATTTCTATCTCACATTATACTACAGTAGGCCTATGGCTTCATATAATATTTTTGTGAACGGCCCTATGATGTTTTATCATTGGGGATGTTGTTTTGCTAAATTTATCACAAATTTGGCATTTATATTTTTTGTCGAATCTCACGTAGCCTAACGATAGCGCCAGACTTGACATTGGAGGCATTCTTCTTCGCGTGAGTGTGATTGATTTTTGTTGATTGATTTCATAAATTAGATTTATTACTTAAATTAAATTACAACGAGTAAGATCAAACCCCGCCAATCAACCGATTCTAAAGATTTCATTGGGTCAGTCACTGATTGCCTACACAATGCTGAAATAATCATCCTACCTGGCATTAACCATACTCTGTGTCAGGACTGGATCCATTTATTTAGTCTGAACTTTATTTATTTACAGGTGACGTGATTGTGTTGACAAATGAAATCGGTTGCAGGCCGCGGTTTGGGTTAAAAAAAAAGCTTAAAGGAGGAGTCGATTCCCCATAATGAAATTGATTGACTCGACTCAATTCCTAACGCCTCAGAATGGATTATTTTTGGAATCAATTCCCAGCCCTAATAAACAATGCCACTGAACTGAACGGACTCGCAAATTTGGCTGATTATTTCTGCTGAAAAAATGGTTGAGTTTTGGTCTGTACTAATCGGTCGCATCGGGAAAAAACATTTTGAGTTCTATAGACTGCCAAAAGTTAAAAAGAAGAGTGCAAAAAACTGATGAAAGAAAGCGTTTGTGGTTGAGAGAGGAACATCATCATGCACATGTGTAAATTAAGCGTTGACTATGGCTAAAAATGTTGATGTAGCCTATAAACTATGGCTACATTCACACTGTCAGTCAAAATCCGATTATCTTTGTATCCGATTGGAATCTGATCTAAAATGATGTCCACACTGTGTATTACAACTGTTCAGATCCATCCATGCAGCTCTTGGGCAATATGGCACTGACATTGCGTTGATGGAGGGGTTTGCATTTGCAATAGAGATTGCAACATGGAAATCTGTAGCCACCGCTGGACTACTGCGTCTTGAGCTGCAGAACTGTTAGGAGACTGTTATGTACAGCTTTTTTCCGTGCTCTTGTCTGCGCTGTTTTCAAAATATTTTTCAGAAATAAATTTTCTGCTCGTCCGGCACTTTGGAACAACACAGCATTGTTTCGGCACTGACTTATGACTCCTCTAACAACATCTGATGTTTACATTCTACGTGGTGTGAGAGTCACTTACCACCAGAAATCCGATCGTTTAGACTGAGGCCGATGTCCTGATATGTGAATAGGATTTCAAACCACATATGGATGTAGCTTAAAACGGATTTCATGTGCTTTTTGGACTGACAATCTGAACGTAGCCTATATGTTGGCATAAGAAATAGAAGTACGAATTGCAGTACGGGCTAGAAAAGCTTGCTCGTTCGGACCATTACCACATATTAACTTTAGTTTGTCAAAATTGGGCGCTCTCTCCTGCTTACTAAGTCCTTCTCTATATGATTTTGCACCTACCACGTGTTTTTTCGTGTAACTGTGTACAGTAGTACATAAACAGTGCAATCCATGCTGTTGTTCACATCCGAGTGCCTCCATAATGGCTGCGTATCCGGGTTACCGCCTAGAAAGTGACGTTGGTGAAAACGTTTCCGGTTATACTTTCATAACCTCGGTTCCCTGAGAGGCAAGGAACTTCGACATTTGAATGTAGTATATGGGAACTCAGCTCATTCTCCACTTCTGCTGAAATCTTATAGGCTAACGCCAGCAAAGGTGGCCAATTGATGCAAATACGGAACCTGTACAGTATAAAAGCAGATGAGTGTCAATATCTATCAGAATTGAACAAATGCTAAAATAAGTTTCGAACACGCGGTGAGCCTAATGTCTCGTTCCTTGCCTCTCAGGGAACCGAGGTTACGAAAGTAACCGGAGACGTTTTTAACCCAGGTTACAATAGTTAAATAAAAAGCACATGATTAAGCCGAATATTTATTTTATTTTCATTTTATGAATTATTTTTGTGTGTTTTAGAAAAGCCAATTAAAATAATCTTTGTTTGGAAGAACTTACCAATGAGACATGAAAATGTTGTGTAGCACATTTTCAAGCACTGACAGGCAATACAGAGCGGCCGCATGTGGCTCAAACCTGCGGACGGCAAGACAGTTGTCATGTCAACAATATGGCCGCGGTTAGCTACTTCCGGTGTTTGCGAATAAAGTCTATTCCAAACATGTATAGTTACTTTCGTACACACTTAATCATTGCATAGGTTTTTAGTGAGCTTTAAGTGAGGAGGAGGAGAAGAGGGGGAGCAGGGGAGATGATGTTAGAGTGAGGTGTGAACTGAATTGCATGTTGCGTCTCGGATCTTGCTGTTATAGATGCAAGAGAGTTCAAATGTTAATTATCAGGAGAGCCTTTTGTTCTCTTGAGGAGAAGCCCAGGGTGGATTTCCTGCAGGGGATCAGGCTGCAAGACTGCTGAATGACTAATTTAAGAAATATTACAAGCATGATGGTAGAAAACTGTACATTTCTTGTCTATTACCACCCACTGCCACTTATACCAACAACTGAAATAAGCGCAGTCACAATAACTTAATATGTGGAAGAGTGTTGATACAGAGTGACAATATTGTATTGTAATAGGTAGAACTTCAAAGTCAATACCAAATCAAAACTAGTTAGCACATTATTTGTAATTGAAAAGGTTTAATGACAAAGTATGGTTATGTTTATACTTAAAATAGTTACAAAATAGATGTATGAGATGATGATAACTTTTATCACTAATTATACCCAGCACACATGTAAAATGTTACCAGAGCGAGAGAGAAATAAAAGAGATAAAGAGAGAGAACCCCAAGAAAGGGACTCAGAGAATGAGAAGAGAGCTAGAGCATTAAAAGACAGAGCAAAGTTACAATCTTCTTTTATCCTTTCCCTGACTATGTGAATAAAACCCAAATGTGAGACATTCAAGCTGACCAATCAGATAATTCTAACTTTCCCCATTGTACTAATATTGTGACAATTCATAGACCCCCGAAATGCACACATCTTGGCCTTGATCATTATCAGCCCATCTGTGCCTTAGGAACTCCAAATGGTCATTGGGGAAAGAGAGGATGGAAAGCAAATGTCTTTGTTTGTTTTTTTCTTTTCTCAAATATCTTGGAATATTTTCAATTCTACACAAAGATAAAAGTAAAAAAAAATAAAAAATCCACTTAAAAAAAAAAAGAAAAAAAAGGAGAATCTACATTTGATACAATTAACCAATAATCATTTAAATTATATTTATTCATGAATGCAACTTCCTCAAGGGGTTCTCTTAATATATTGCCTTCAGTCGTTTAAGAACATCACCACTTTCCGGAGTATCTGATTAATCAGAGTCAGATGGCATTTGCTCTCTCTTCTTCTGTTGAAGACTTCAGGATCTGAATTCATAAACCAGAACAGCAACAGTAGCCACGCCCACCAGAGCAGAGAGAGCCAATCGGATCACAGCTTCAGTGAAACCACAACAGTGGATATAGTCTTCAGAGAGAAGAAAAAATAAATTAAATAACAGAAATATGATTCACTTAGTTTGCAGGAAAAAAATTATACGCCTGCTGACAAACCTGAACTTGTCTTGCAGAGTGTGTTGATGTCCAGATGTGTGGTCTGGTTGCTGATGGGATTGTTGATCACACAGCTGTAGGTGTTGTTATCCTGATATTCCACCTCCAGAGGTAGAGAGAGACTGATGCTGAGATCACACACACTGATGCTGGACAATACACTCATTCCTGCGTACCAGGACAGAGTCGCATCACACACACTCAACACTGATGATGAACACACCAATGAACAATTCTGATACAGTCTGAAAATGGAAAAGTCTCTGCTGATGACAGGAACTGGCAGATGAGCTGGAAAATAAATTAAATTCGGTAAATAAGAGTTCTGTGGTATTTGTTGGTTCATTGATACTTAACATTGATTTTAATTATCAGCATTTTTTAAAATAAATGTTGATTATTAAAGAATTACAAGATTGCAACAATGCTCAAAGGAATCTGTGTATAATGACAGAATAACGAAGTTGTTATATAGGTGACTGTAGGGGGCTAAACAGAACTATTTAAATAATGGTAAGAATGGGTGACCAATGGTAATAAATGCTATTGGACATAACCTCTGACTAATGATCGGACTGGTGAGTTTGTGATGTGGGATAAGCGTAAACAAGACAACAAGCACGGCCTGCGTGAGACCCTAGGCCTAGGCAACATTGGTAACTGAATGAACGAGAACAGTAAGAGCAACGAGTTAAACAGAATAATCAAATGTGTAGTTAACCTATTAAACAAATTACCAATGATCAATTGGCATTCTAATCTAATTGTGAGATCGGGATAAAATGGACTATGATAAGTAAATTAAAGTTAAAATACTTTGCCATACTGAAAAGACAGAATGCGAAGGAAACTGTAGGATTGAAAATAATCCAAGACATTTGAAATGATCTTTACTGTGTTCCACCCCTTCTTTTAACCACAAATACCATTTGGAGGATCAAAGACAGAGGAGCTGATAGTGATCAAGGCCTGTAGGCCAACATTTGTGTACTTTGGGGGTCAATGAATTGTCACACCTTTAGAACACTGGGGGAAGTGTAATTATCTGATTGGTCAGTTTGAATATCTTACATTTGCGTTTTAGTCACATGGTCAGGGAAAGGATAAAAGAAGACTGTAAGACTGTTGCTCTGTCTCTTTTAATGCTCTGCTCTTTCTATGATCTGGCTCTCTCCCTTTCTTGGGGTTCTCTCCCTTTGCCTCTTATTTCCTTCTTCTTCTCTCTCTCTCTCTCTCTCTCTCTCTCTCTCTCTCTCTCTCTGGTAATATTTTACATGCTGGGTAAGATTATTGGTATAAGTTATCATCATCTCATACATCTATTTTGTAACTATTTTAAGTGTAACCATAACCATATTTTGCCATTAAACCTTTTCAATTAAAACTAAGATGCTAAATAGTTTTGATTTGGTATTGAATTTGAAGTGCTACCTATTACAAAACAATACTGTCACTCTCTATACAGCAAAGCTCTCCCACATATTAAGCTATTGTAACTGCGCTTATTTCCGTCGTTGGTATAAGTGGCAGTGGGTGGAATAGACAAGAAATATGCAGTTTTCTACCATCTTGCTAATAACGTTTCTTTAGTCATTCGGCAGTCTTGCAGCCTGAACCTCTGCAGGAAATCCACCCTTACAAAACGTTCACCCATAAAGGTCCGTAAATAAAAATAAAATTAATGCATTATTGTTGATCAATTCCTTATAATCTAAAATATTAAAACAAATCAAATATTATTTGCTATATGCCTACCTTTTATAAAGCCAGATTGGGAAATTGAGACAATTTCTTTTAAGCATGGTTTTTAATCTATTTGCATAAAGGGAAGCTAACAATTCATAATCCGGATTAAGCCCTCAATTTACCTTGCACAGTCTTTAAAAACTTCCAAAACAAGCTTTTTTATGTCTTGCCAAAAAGTCCTATAGAAATCAAAAGGCAGTCCATCTGGACTTTCTGCATAATCACATCCAACTCTTCCAAAGTCAAATCCATCTCACAAGACGAGCGATTTTCATCACTTAATAGGTGTGTGAATGCTTGAACCCTCTCACAAAAGCTATCAGCAAAATGAGGTTCAAATGAAGAAGAATAGAGCCATGAATAAAAAATAGAAACAAAATGTGAAATTCTAGTTTCATCTGAGACAAAATTGCCCTCAATAATTAGAGAAGATATTTTTTTTAGTTTTCCCTCTTTTCCTTTCTTTCCTTTCCTCTTCCTCTAAAACAGTTTAGGCTGTTGTTTCCCTTCCTTTAGCTTACCTATATAATGCTCTTGCCTATTTGTCAGCTTTTTGCCAATGACAGTACAATTATTTCCACGTCCACAGAAATCCTTCTTCCATTCACGACAGCAATTGGACCTCTGAGGCAAGCACGGCGACCCTAATCTTATTCTGTTTAAGCACTGAGCGCATTGAGAACACAGAGTCTTCAAAAAGGAAAGAAAAATCAAGTTTTTCACAAAATTCAGGAAAAAGCTGAGAAAACGTAACCTCCACCAATGCCATCTTGAGGACACCCTTCTCAAACAAGACTATTGATGGACGGCGAAAGGATCAAGGATCTGTGAATGCTCTAATCTGGCTGACTCGATGTCTTCGTCCATCTCTGCTGCGAGCAATTGGTAAATTTATGAAATTTCAAAGACCATAACATGATATAGCCCTACACCAAGAACATTCAGAAGGCATGAGATTTCCTCGTGTACAGTAAACGTCCTGAGAAAACAACTTTTGTTATCTTGAGATCACAAGAAAAATAAGTTGTGATCACGAGAAATATGTAAAAAAAAAAAAAAAAAAAAAAGAGAATCCATGGCCTCTTAGGGCTTCCGTACTTAGTATACTTTTTAAAAATATATATATTTATATTATGATCAGTTCACATTGAATTTCCAAATTATTAACAAACAACATAGATTTAAAAAAGTGTTTAATGGTACATTTTTGCCATGTATTATGAATGAAGGCCAGTATCACCACAACCAATACTGATAGGCCTACTGAATGTATTTTTTGCCTAATTTTTTAGAAATTAAAGGGATACTCCACTTTTTTGGAAATAGGCTCATTGTACAACTCCCCCAGAGTTAAACTGTTGAGTTTTACCGTTTTTGAATCCATTCAGCCGATCTCCGGTTCTCTCGGTAGCACTTAGCATATCTTAGCATACATCATACAAACATGTGTTAAAAAACAACACACATTATCTGTTGATGGTATTTTGACACAAGTTGTGTAGTTTAACACACAATGTGTGTTCAATGTTTTTTCAAATGCTGATTTCACTTGTTAATAACCAATTTATTATAACAAACAATTTATTTCTGTCAGACGTCTACCGAAGCACTTATTGAGAATTACCAGGTTTTGTGTTGACAATTTATTGAATGTTTGATTTGAAATCACCAGAATTGTGATTAGTGGCAGCTTTATTATTTGGGCTCTTGACCCTTCGCTCTTTACCATTCATTTCTCTGTTTGCTGTTTCTGTGTATTTATATTGCACATCTGAAACACCTGAAATTACCTTGAGGAAAAAGATCATCAGATGATAATTTTTCAACATGATGTTTTTTGAACATAGCAAGATAAGTTTAACGTTTAAGAGATGACTTATAAAAGAGTAAGCAAGGTTAGCATGTTACGATTAGCTAATATTTGATTATAAATGCTCAGTGTGTACAGGATATTATGGTCTAAGCTACCTTTTGCTATAATTCTTTAAAAAATATGCTTAGAAAAAGTTTAAAGCTGCAGCAGAAACTAGTCAAATACATTAAGAATCAACATATGACTCTCAACAATGGTGGCAAAGTTTCATGTCGCTAGTACAAAGCTCACCCCTAAGTCCCAGCAAGCATTGCGGCATGAAACTTTTTGTTTGTCACCATTGTGAGAAATCTGAAATTTAGGAAAACTATCTATTATAAAGAAAATGTTTGAGCTGTAGTATGACAACAATAATCAACATATGAATCTCAACAATGGTGACAATCAACAAAGTCTTTATGTTACTTTATAGTAGTTCAGAGTTGATGACCATTGTAGTGATTCATACGCTGATTCTTGATGTCTGTCTGAGTCTATTCTGTCAAAAAACATTTTCTGTATTATGATTTGATAAAATCTTGCTTGCTTGGCACTGCATGATCTTATATAACCGTATTGGCTTTCAAAATTAACTACTAATATTTAATGACTTAATCAGATATTACATTCTTTGGGTGATATTAATAAAGCATTCAAATAAATAACCATTACCACTAATAAGTGATCAGATCTTCTGAACTGAGATTCTCTTGGATTCCTACTATAACAAATATGTATCAGCAACACACAGTAAAGCAGCCAGAGAAAAAAAAAGTAAAGTTAAAAGCAAAGGGTCAAGAGCCCCACTAAAGCAAACACTGATCTCCATCATGGTGACATCAAACTTTATTATTTTACATTAAAAAAAACTTCTAAACATCTGTTAATTCTCATTAAGAATATTAGTATGCAATAAATAAAGTCTGGATTGTAATAAGTGATGATGCAGAGATCTTGAGAGATTTGTTAGTGTTTAATGTTCTGTTGGGATGTAAATTGTTTCTGTATGCATAGACGTTGGAACAGGGGGGGCGGGAGGGGCGGCCGCCCCCCCTCCTACGGCCGCCCCCCTCCCCCGGCCGCCCCCTAAATTCACCTAAGCACGGGCGTCAGTTTTAAATTTGCTGGGCACAAAGACACGTTCGGAAGTGCTGGGTACAAACTTGTCAAACTGTACAGCCTTTCTATTCAACCCATAAATAAATAAATCGATCCGCCAGATTTCATTTGACCATTTGAATGGTCTAGTGGTAGCTCTTTTGCCCAGAGTGCCAGAGGTTACGGGTTCTAATCCGCCCTAGGTACAGTTTTTTTTCTCTCTCATCAAAACAGACTATGTCCATCTGTGGTTACAGTCAATATCAAGCATAGGACACATTTATTTTGTGATTTTACCGGAATGAATAGAGTCTCCGACGTAAAGGCGATTAAAGTGCGCATCCGAGTGAAGACTGCGCGCCACAGAGAACATAGCCTACAACTGACAGCAGCGGCAACAAGCGTTCCTCTTGATTTCAAAAACAAAACATTTTAGCGCTAGATCTCTTATTTAAACGAACTAAATTAATGCTCTGCTTAACAGGATATGTTTTATTCATGTTTAAAACGTTTTATTTTCCGATATATGGTGACTCAAGCACTGATGGATCAAGAAGCGGTCCATCAATAGAGTCACCAAATCGGAAAACATGGAATGAGTCAGACATAGCCCACAGTAATTCTGACTTATTATGTTTTTTAAAAGAATTTCGTTTTTATAAATTGTATTTAATTTTAATCAATGGTTTGAAAAAATGATAAATTCTCAGAAAATGGATTTAATACCAATATTTTGAAACGGTGCGTAATCCCCCCCCCCCCCCTTACCGGGAATTCCGCCCCCCCTCTCACAAAATAGTTCCAACGTCCCTGTCTGTATGGTGTGTTTTGTGGATCATTGTGTTGAAGAGTAGAGCCTGTGCTTCAGTTCAGGATGAGCAGGGTAACACTGATGAAATGCTGCATGTTGCTTTATTTAACGGACAGTAACTGTGTAGTTGCTGATGCAGTGATGTATAGGCACAGTAAATCATACATCACTTACATTTTTCTTCATAAAAAATTCTGGAAAGATGTGAAATAACTGTGTTTCTGTTAAAAAGCTTAATGAGGATTTCTACTTTTGCACTTATTTAAATTAGGCTATTTTACATTTATTTTATGCTTTTTGTATGGCAGCCATTGTTGACTGTCATTGACTGTTTTTTACTATGTTTTTTTATGACTTTTTTACAATTAAGGTATTTGATCATAATAATGCATTGTTTTTACAGTTAGAGTGTTTGATCGTAATAATCCAGATAATAGCTTTAAAATAACAGTGTTTTTCTGTAAAACATTTAAGAAAAATATGTGTAAAATGTTTTTTGCGCTTAATTTAAATTAGGATATTTTACTTTATTTTTATGGTATTTGTTTGGCACCCTTTGCTGCCAGTCATTTGAACCTTTTTTAATTTGTATTTTTTACAGTGTATTTAAAACTTGACTCTTCTGTAGTTACATCGTGCACTAAGATCGACGGAAAATGTCAAGTTGTGATTTTCTAGGCTGATAAGGCTAGGAACTACACTCTCATTCCTGCGTAATAATCAAGAAACTTTTCTGCCGTACCATGAGTGCAGCAGGCGTAATGATATGATGCAGCGCCAGGTGTAACAGTAATATTCAGGTAGGAAATATACAGAAACTGAATAAAGTAATTAAATGTAAAACAGCGCAGTCTTCTCTGTATAAATTAAAATAAAATATATTAATATTAACATTCATAACATACACATACACACTCACAAAGTACACAGTATAAACATGGTAGTAATTCTCTACTCACCGTAAACGGTAAGATTGAATGTGTTGAGCGGCATCTTTGATCTGGTGCTGATGACTCTATAAAGTCCAGAGTCTGTGGTTCTGGTGTTTGTGATGGTCAGAGATCCAGTCTTCTCATTCAGTGTCAGTCTGTCTCTGAATCTCTCAAAGATATTTCCTTTGATTTTAGCTATGAGACTGTTGTTGTGTCCAGTTCTCCACATTATCAGTTCATCTGTCTGTATTTCAGTATCAGTGTTTAGAGTGACAGATTCTCCCTCAGTCACTGACACTGACTTCACGGCATCAACACCAGACACTCCTGAACAACACACAGAAATATTCACTCACAATTTGGAGGTTTAACAGACTTTTGTTTTTCATTTTGAAACAATTTTCTGCACAGTAGTAGTTTAGTAGGTTTATTCTGATGAATTTTAAAAAAATATTATATATTAAATATGCTGAATGAAGGATGGAAACATTTAAGAACAGAATATTGTACAGGCAAACAAACAATAAAGAGAACTAAAGGCATAAAAATACTTACCAGCCAGACTGCAGGAGAACAAACAGAAGAAAAACAAATCAAACATTTTCTTCAGTTCTCTAAGTGGTTTCACACAACAGAAATTTTATAATAATCAGTTCTCGCACTCTTGAAAAAGTCAAACGTGTTGCCGGTCTGTTGTAAAGTGGTTTAGTGAAACTGCAGTCAGTGAGGATAAACTCCTCCAGTAGCACCGCCCACACTGACGGACCTTTTCCAGAAAGAATTCAAGTTTAAGAACAGTTAATACTGATTTATGTCCTGACCACTTTTAAATAATTTTACATTATTTATTTCTCAAAAGGTAATTAATCTATTATTTCATTCATTAATTTGTTTCTTTATAGTTATTGGGGGGCAAAAATCCCCCAATAATGAGTTACTGATTTTAAACTGATAATATGATGTTAAATGATATGAAGCACTATTTTTGTCTCATTATCAGCATGATTGTAAATATAATGTGATTTTATAAGACATTAATAAGTTAAATGTAGCCTAAATCAAACTTTGTAGACACATATTGTCTGTTTTTGCTCCTTCAATGAAAATAGTTCAAAACAAAGCAACAGCAAAAACACAGCAAATGCTATTCACACAAACTCGATTTCTGAAAATCAGTTTATCAAAGGGGAAGCTTAAACGTCTCCTTGCACTTTTCCAACAAAATAAAAGCACTATGGATTAAATTTCAAAAGCAAAATTAACTACAGTATTTATAATATAATATACATAATCATATAATTGTTTTTTTTTAACAAGTTCTCCGTTTTTCTCATTCTTCTTATTGTAGATCATACAGTGTTATTGTGAGAAGTCATGTACACTTTCTGAAGGGAGGGGTTTCTTCACACTGACTGCAGAGTTCCATTAAATCACTTCTCTACAGTCCAGCAGCTTCATTCACTGTGTTGCGAACTGTTGAAGAAAATGTTTATTTTCATCTTTTTGTGCTGGAGTCTGTCTGGTAAGTATTTTTATGTCTTCACTTCTATTTATATTTTCATTTGTTGACAAGCATATTTACGTTATTTATTATTTTAATCATTCATTTTGCCTCCTATTTTCCAGTTGTATCAAACTAATTTACTAAAATAATTGTCTGTTCATGCTGCGGTCCCTTTTCAATAAGTATAAATTGAAATTAGTTCAGAGAGAAGAATAAAAAAAAGAAAAGAAAAACCTTTTATTGAGTGAATATTTCTGTGTGTTGTTCAGGAGTGTTTGGTGTTGATGCCGTGAAGTCAGTGTCAGTGACTGAGGGAGAATCTGTCACTCTAAACACTGATACTGAAATACAGACAGGTGAACTGATAATGTGGAGAACTGGACACAACAGTCTCATAGCTAAAATCAAAGGAAATATCTTTGAGAGATTCAGAGACAGACTGACACTGAATGAGAAGACTGGATCTCTGACCATCACAAACACCAGAACCACAGACTCTGGACTTTATAGAGTCATCAGCACCAGATCAAAGATGCCGCTCAACACATTCAATCTTACCGTCTACGGTGAGTAGAGAATTACTACCTTGTTTATTTATTTATTTTATATATATATATATATATATATATATATATACTGCTATTCAAATATTTTGGATATATGGCTTTTTTATGTTTTTGAAAAGAAATCTCTTATTATAAAAAAATAGTCAATATTATGACAATTTAAAACAACCGTTTTCCATTAGAATTTTTAAATGTCATTTATTCCTGTGATCAAAGCTACTATTGGGCGATGTCTATACCAAACCTTGACAGGTATTTTTGTAAAATTGTCTCTTTCCACTAGATATCTTCCTTTATATCTCATCAGCAATTTCGATGTTGGTAGAACGGTTGTGTAAAATTTTACAAAAATAGAAAACAGTCATTTTAAATTGTAATAATGTTTTACAATATTACTGTTTTTCGTATTTTTATCAAAATAAATGAAGCCTTTCTTAAAAATTATTTAAAAAAAAATTAAAAATCTTACCAATCCCAAAATTTTGAGCAGCAGTGTATGTTTGTGTGTGTGCGTGCAGGTTGGTCTTTTAAAAATTAATAATATTCATGATTACTGAGAATATTATACAATTATATAAATACAATCCTGTGATGATAAAAAATTATTTGTGCATTTATGCATTCTTATAATTACATATTTTAATAATATACATTTGATACCATTTGTTTCTCACATTCATTCAATTTGAATTTTAATGAACTGACAAATATCACAGCACTCTATAGTCTATACTGAATTAGATTTATTCTGTTTTCAAGCTCGCCTGCCTGTTCCTGTCATCAGCCATTCTTCAAAACAATCATCATCATCATCATCATCAAACTGTTCATTGCTGTGTTCAGTGTTGAATGAGAGTGATGCGACTCTCTCCTGGTACGCAGGAATGAGTGTATTGTCCAGCATCAGTTTGTCTGATCTCAGAGTCAATCTCTCTCTTCCTCTGGAGATTGAGTGTCTGGATGATGCGTACAGCTGTGTGCTCAACAATACCATCAGCAACCAGACCACACATCTCAACACTGAACTCTGTCGGTCATGTTCAGGTACATGATACATCTGCTATGATATCTGCACTTGTGTTTATGTACACATGCACTCACACTAATGACTCTCTCCTTCAGGTCCAGTCTCAGAGTCACTGATAGTGCTGATCTCTTCTTCTTCTGTTGCTGGATCTCTGATGATAGTCGCTGCTGCTGTCGGGATCTTCTGCATCTGCAAGAAACACAGAAAAACAGACAGAGAAGGCAAGTATTATATATATATATATATGATATATCATATCAAAATAATGTAAAGCAGTGCTCAAACATCATTTCATTGAGTGTTTTTCTGTGATTCTGATACAGTCCAGACCCGTGATAGAGAGATCACTTACGCTGATCCGACATTCTACAAAAGACATAAAACGGTAAGAGAATTTATTTCTATGTATGGTGTGTCTGAATTATTGTAGCAGCGAGTCTAGACAGATATTTATAAAAGCAGTAGATGTATTTTAGTGTCCCTTTGTCTTCTGCTCTGATCTGTGTATTTTGTAGAGTCACAGATTTAGATTTAGATTTAGGAGATGGGGCACAACCTAACGCTTTTTTGACTTTCTCCATTTGTGTAAATCTAGGGTTCAGAGTATTATTATTTTTTCCAAATTAATTTCACACGTCTGGTAGATGGTACAAATGTTGTCTTGTACTTCTATCATTATTTATGCCCTACAGAATGGAATTGAATGTAAGGGGTATATTGTAACCATGACCATATGACATCTTAAAATGTTATCTGATCTAATCAAACAATTATCCAACACAAACTAATATATTTTGTCAATAAAAGACAATATAAATATATATATATATATACACACACACACATATATACATACACAATAATAGCACTTCTTAAGAAATTAAAAAATGTAATTATTTTGGAACATGACAATAAACACACTGCAAAACACATCAATACAGCATACGTCAAATCAATGCAGGCAAATAGATGAAAAAAAACAGTGATAAAAAAACGGAGCTGAACACAACACAGCATCTCTATAACATGTGTAACTGTATGACAGGGGTGTCCAAAGTCGGTCCTGGAGCGCCACTGTCCTGCAGAGTTTAGCCCGCTTGCCTCAAGAGCTTTATTAGCAAGTTTTAACTGTTACACAGGTTAATGTATTCTGCTGATTAGATCAGGATTAAAATAACTATCAACTGTTAAAAAACATATACGTTTAAAATAATATCAGATTTAATATGAAATAAACACAAAAAAAGAGAGGAGATAAATAACTTAAACAATAATTTTACTTTTGTTATTGTTAAATAAATGTTCAGTGACAGGGGAGAGCGGGGCACAAACCCAACACATTTTGCTTTTGGCTCAATTATTTAAAAAATTATTTAGTTAGATTTAAATAATTTAGTTATTTTTTTTTTTCTTTTCTAGGACCTACCATATGTTGTACTGAAAGTGACAGAAGTGCAAATGTACAACTTACCCCATATGCGGGGTTAACAGTCAAAAGACAAAGAGGTTATTTGTAACTAACAGAATTCAGTCCTATATTATCTGTATAGTTTGTGTATCTGTATAGATAGATATCCATATATCCATCTCTCATCCAATCATCCTTCTAATATGGATCAATATCATGGATAGAAATAGGAAAGGGCTGCACAGATGTGCAAATATCAAATATTGTAATTGCGATTAAATTATATTTGTGAGCGGCCGCTGCATGCAAAAATTTTATAATTAATTTTAGAAAGTAATAATAATAAAAACGAGCTTAAAATCACAATGAACACTGTTACAACTAACCCTGCTGTGTAAAACATATTTTAAACATTTGCAAGGAGTTACTGACATGTTTCAAAATGGTGGAAATGGAAATGGTGACGTACACACACAACTCAGAAACCTTAAAAAAAAAACCTATGATGAAAAAATGTATACTTGCATGGTGTCAAAACACTCTTTGTCCAGCATCTTCATGAAATCTAAGCAAAACTTTCCACAAATCAACGGGTGAGAAAAAAAGAGTGGAAACACAATCCTGACTAAATATGTAAAAGGTCTGTGTTACATTTAACCCCGCGTTAGGTTGTGCCTCGCTCTCCCCATTACATTATTGTCACAAACTCTTATATGTCACAGATATGCTTTTATCTCCCCAAAATGTGAAAATAACATTTTACAGGCAGAAGGATTTTAGAAATAGAAAAAGTGTAAAGCGAGTTCTTGATAAATATGTGAGTGAACATGTATGTGTTTTCTTTCAGAGACAGAGTGCTGTTGAGAGTGATGCTGTGGTGTACGGAGGAGTCATGAGACGTTGATCAACCCTTGAATTACAGAGCAGGAGAAGATTTACATGTTCTCTGTGAATACATGTATATGGTATTTGCACTCATGGTATTATACAAAATTAAAAGTTTCAAAAGGGGGGTTTCGCAGTCATGCTGAACAGGGCTCCTCAAATCCGGTCCTGGAGGGCCAATGTCCTTCAGAGTTTAGTTCCAACCCGGATCAAACTCATATACCTGGATTTTTTAGTAACTCTGGAAACCTTGATTTGCTTGCTTAGGTGTGTTTGATTTGGGTTTGATCTAAACTCTGCAGGGCAGTGGATCTCCGGGGCTGGATTTAAGGAAACCTGAGAGAAGAATATTTTTAGAAGAACATTGTGAAAACATTTTTCCATTATAAAGAACCTTTTGTGAAATGGAAAGATTCCATGAATGTTTAATGTTCTTTGTGGGACCATTGATGCCAACGAACCTTTATTTTTAAGAGCGTAGACAGGGCTGGACTGGGACTAAAATTCTATCTTGAACAAAACGAGCCCATCCGGGCAAAGCTTCCCCTTGAATAAGGTTAAGATCTTAATTTGGTGTAAATTAATGTATTAATAAAATAAGAGAGAACCAAATAATTACAGATTTATATTTTTTATGAATGCAGTTAACAAAAATAATGTTGCATTTTTTCTTGCATTTAAATTGCACTTTTTTTATTAAAGGCACACTATGCAGGAATTCCATTTTTGTCAAATTGAATTTAACGTTACTTTCGCAAATACCACTCGTGCAGATACCAAATACCGCAAATACCACTCTGCACTCACGGCCTGACACCCTTTTGAAGCTGTTACAGTAAAGTACAAATCTTGCATAGTGTGCCTTAAAAAAAGAGATTTAGTGGGTGTTTATGGGTAGGCCTATGATATTAGACTACATAGCCTATAATAAACGATAATGATTTCAAACCTGAACCAAACATTTTATTTATTTTTTCAACAGTCTCTCATTAATCTTTAGTCTGCCACTAAAAAAATGGTGTGTTGTGGTTCCGGTACACCAGCCATGTCAACGAAACGAATAAATTAAAATTTGCGTATCAATGTATATTTAAATTCACGCCTACATCTTTGTAGAACTTCAAAAAAAGAAACAGAAAAGATGCTGCAGCCAACGAGCTGCTGGC
The DNA here is from genome assembly GCF_016745375.1 of Pimephales promelas. The sequence goes on along the minus strand of NW_024121121.1, from coordinate 851,436 downwards.
GGGGGCCGACTCAACCTCCACATACAGTTTTTAATATTTTATCAGACAATAACTATTCAATGTTTTGTTTTAATATAATTTTAGGGACAATTGGGGCCAGATTCGGGACAACAGCTTAGATTTCGGCACGTCTGGTCCCCCTACACTCTTAGAAGAAAAGGTTCTATATAGAACCTTTAAAGGTTCTAAAGCGCTAGGTATTTGGAACCCCTAAAATTTTCTATATCAAAATTCAAGATATGGGGGTTAGAAAATGTATATATTTATATCATTTTATGTAGTTAATCAATATACCATGAAGAGAGCCATTTCAGATTTTCTCCTCCAAAAGTCAGCATGATTAAAATGTGATATTAAGTTTAATAAACAATAATTTAATTACAACTACAAAATATTGCAGAATAATGTAATATATGAATGAATAACAGCCTATAAAGAACCTTTGTGCCAAACGCGTTCTTTCTTGTCATTATAGAACCTTTTTTTAGCATAAAATGTAATTTGGAGTTGAGTAAAGAACCCTATGCTATATATAGAACCCTTTTCTCTAAGAGTGTATGTGGCGGCGCACGCACAGTCTCTACTCGGACGCGCTCTTTAATTGGCTTTATGCCCAGTAGTGATGGGAAGTTCGGATCATTTTACCGACTCTCTTGTTCGATCTTGTTCATCAAAATGAACGAATCTTTTTTCGAGTCATTTCGTTTGGCTTTAAATGTCATACTTTTAACAGGCAAATTCCCCGAACACATCCACCTACTTAATCTTGATCATATTCTGAATTAAGAAATCCTTATAATTCAGTCAAAACTTATTTACAGGGATCATAAATAATTAATTTACCTTCCGAGTCATTTCATTTGTCACATGACAGACGCAATGAATGGATCGTTCATGAACGACTCATCACAAATGCCCAGCTGCACTACTTCCTGAACTTCAGCCAGCTCCTTGTTTCCTGTCCGCCATTATTGGCCAAACTTGATTAATTCAGGTGTGTCTGATTATTGTTGCCATGACTACTGAGGTCAGGCACACCTGAATTAATTAATTTGTCCAATAATGGCACACAGGAAACAAGGAGCTGGCTGAAGTTCAGGAAGTAGTGCAGCTGTGCATAAAGCCCATTTATCACCGTTGCGGACTCTCTCTATTCAGTGAAATCACAAAATAAAATGCACACAAACTTAGAAATATATACTTACTAGTCCATCAACAAGATCGCCATGTCAGCATCACTGTTGCATCCAGTGCTGCTTTTTATCTGATTTTCGCAAGATTTGTCGGGGGCGCTCCTCTCAAGGGCTGAACTCGGCGTGGGCCAGCCCCATGCACGCGATACAGAACAGGTGCGTGTCAGGGGGCACGATGGGGCCCGAGCACAAGTTGACAATGTTCGCCATCGTATGCAGAAGAGTATCACGCATCTTCGGCACACCTTCGACGATGGCGAAAAATACATATTAGATTTATGAAGTAGGTTTCTAGCACCCAAGCGGCAACATTGTAGAATCTGAAAGATGAAGTCTACCCCGAAGTGCGAAAAACTGCAATACATCTCAAATCTGCTAGAGGCCGGTCCCAAAAGGGAGCAAATATCCATAGACGTCATATTAAAATCTCCGTTTTCACAGCATAAATTCATATGTTTACAGTTTGGTCCCATGGACTTTTATTGTAATCTTCAATATGTTCTGGGTGCCTGACAACTGTGTGGGGGGTGAATTTTTTTCTAACTCGTTAGTTTAGATCATATTTAGATATTAACTTTGCGGTTAACTTTGATTGACAGCTGATAACGCGATGCGCCGAGTAAATTTGACGTCTCGCCATGATCTGACACAACACATCACACCACCTCTGTAACCTTTCTGAAACTTTTGTATTTTCCAAGATTTTCCAGTATGGCGCCACCCATACCCCCCATAAACAGCCTCAAACCCGTTCTTCAGAGAGTCTATGGGTGACGTCACAGACGCTTTGTCCATATTTTTTACAGTTTATGTTTAGCACACGATTTTGGCGTGAAGAAAGAGCTTCTGATGGATATTGACGCTCATCTGTGTTTAGTATTTGCATATTTGCGTCAATTGGCCAGCTCTGCTGGCGTTAGCCTATAAGATTTCAGCAGAAGTGGAAAAGGAGAGGAGTTCCCATAAACGACATTCGTAATGTCGAAGTTCTGTAGCCTTGAAAGGGAACTATGTTATTAATACAGTTTCCACATGTTCACCGCAATATATTGGAAAAATATCCAGTAAAATAAATTAGTTAAAGTAAAACGATCAGTTTATTGATGGACATGCACATCAGCTAATAAAGTTCCTCAGACTGATTAGTGTATCTCTGAGAAACGTCCTGCTTGAGTCGTCCTTGCGATGGAGGTTCGGGTTGAATAACTAGTTCTTCCAGTGTTTCATCGTCGTACTCACTTTTGTAAATTTGGTTAAAATCTGTCATTGTTCATGTGTTTACAGTAGGTGAGGGAAGCCTCAGGACAAGCAGAACTAACGTTGGTTTGACAATGGGCGTTTTTGTTTTTGTCATGCGCGCTAGCTACGTGGTAAACCAATCACAACAGACTGAGCCGTCTGGCCAATCAGAGCAGAGTAGCTTTTGGAAACGAGAGATTTAGAGGTATTAATTAATCTGACGAGTTTGAGAATCACTGAAAATGTGGTGATGTGCAAATGTATATTATTATTATTATGAGGAAATTAAACAGTTTTTTTTTTTACCCTTGATGCATGTAAACATGTTGTATAGACTCCACATCAACATTAGGAAATGCACAATAGAGTGCCGAAGTTACGACGTCACTCTGTAGGCCAAAACGCGGAAGTGAGCCTATGGCTCTAAAGCCTATGGGATTTTTGAATGGGTTTATGCTAAATCGCCTGAAATAAGGTCTGTGGTGAACAAAGCCTCCAAATATTGATCTATGACATAGAACACACAGTTATAACCTGCTTGTGTTTTTTTAAACTTTATTGTGTCTGATTGTGTTTTTTAAAATCTTTATATAAGCTTCAAAATGTATAAAGTTTGGATTAACTTGCTTCAGCACTCTATAGGGGCCTACCAGTAGGGGATTGGTATTAAATCAAGGTCAAATGGTCAAACATTATAACATTAGTTCATTATATTCAATATTAAGTGATATTAATGTATTTTATGTCATAGCTTTTGAGCAGTGTTTTAGTTTGATCTATGTTTGTATTGTTTTCAATATTGGTGTCAGTGTGTCTCTGTGAATACAGTGACCCTGCTGAAGCTCCTCCTGCTGGATGAACATGTTATTTCACCAACAGGTCTCTCTCTCACTGTCACATTTTAGAGTGACAAATACCTTAAAAAAGTTATATGCAAGATATATCTATATTTCATATTTTTTTATAACTGTATGCCTCCTTTTGCATGATATTAAATAAAAATTCTTTAATATATCCTTTAAATTCTCCGGCCTCCTTCTTGACCTTTGCAGACATCACAACAAATGCAACTCATGATTCTAAATCTTTATTCTGTTAGTGTTGAAATATAAATGTCAAAACTGATTCTGATCATGTGTCTTTTCACATTAGCACCAAACAAGACTAATATAACAATTGAGAATAGCTGATTACAATATACTGACAATAACATCCATGTTATCAAAAATGATCACTTCATATTTCTTCTGGATTCTGCATTTATTCATTTAAGAAACGTAAAACTGCAAGGCAATTAAAAAAAACTATTAAATAAAAATGATGAATTAGTGTAATATTCAGTGAATTCATATTTAAACTTAAGGCTATGTCTTTTTTAAAAGGTGTTAAACATTGATCTCATCATGGTTGCTATAGTGTTTCTGTTGAAAACACACAGTTCTACGAAAATGTTGACCACTGAAGTGGAAAAAACAAGCGTGAAGCTGAGAAGAAGAAATCTGACCACAATCTCATGGTGGCAAAATATAAATGTGTGAACATTAGTCAGACCTTCGGTTTACTTTCCACTCGGCTCGTAGCATGATCTTTATCTCTCATCGTGACTATTTTAGCACATTTAGGCACACGTCTGTTGAACCCCCTGATCCACAGCTGTTTGTCCTGATCTTCACCAGCTCTTAGAGTCAGATTCAGTCGTGTCTTTGGGTTGAGATCTGTCCATACAAACCACTCTCAACTAAACCACAGGCATCAGCTGCATCGGCCAACGGACTCAACACAGCTGTGCAGTAACACAGGAGTTCAGCATTCAGCATTTCTGTGCAAATATTAAAGCATGTGACCAGCTGATGGTAAACGAGAGATAAGAACTGTAGGTGTGGATACACTTTAACAGTAAACGCTGTGGTTTAAAGCACCTCTGCTCAAACAAACATTAATAAACAGTGTCATATGAAACTGAAGCTGTCAGGAGCTAAAGGTGTTAAAATACGGCAGATATTTTTGCTTTTATGTGCATGTGAACGTGTGTGAGAGAGATGAAGTGTGAAAACAAGGTGAGAAACTGACCAGTGCAGTGGAAAATGTATTATTAATACTACATATACATTCAGATCTGCTTAATATATCATAGTCATATTATGTTGATATACAATTGTTGATATAGAACAAAGCTGTGTTTATCATGATCCTGGAAGTCACTGTGAATGATTTAGACTAAAGGTCAAAATATCAAACATCACACAGAGAGCTGATCATCACGGGACATTTCATATTAATTAGCAGTTTATGACCAATATACATGAAACAGAATCATTTCTAAACTTCAGAATCAGTAGGCCTACTTTTAACTCAGTTTAAAGATGTAGACCGTGTGTCTCTCCTAAAGACCCTGCTTGAACAACTAGTGACTGAACATCGAAAATTATTATTTAGTGATCTTCAGTGTGTTGATCAGGAAATATCAACAGATTTATTACAAATCCTCACTAAACTCTTGATTAAATGTTTTAATGTTTATCACAGTGAAGGTGATTGTGATCCTTTTTTGTTTGTTTCCAGAGATTCATGAAATAGTCTCCTCACAGTGACAATATGCTTTTAAATTACAAGTAAAACTTAAATTAAAATTTTTTATTATTATTTTTGAATTGTTATAGTATATAAAACACACAAAACAAGTGTCTCATGGTGTGTACTGTTTTTTTCTTCCTGTTAGTAAGTTACTGAACGGCCTGTTCGCCCCTGCTGGTAGATGTTGTAACTACACTTATAGGAACACAAAGCATCTTCCTTCTTTGAAGGCCTTTCACACATATGTGTAGTCTGATGCAATAAAAGTATTTTATAGCAGCATATAAAACTGTTAATATTTAAATAGGCCTGTATTATATTTCAATCTACTAATAGAACAGCAGCTACAAAATTAAAAATGATTAAAGATTGATAAAGGAGTAGTTCACTTAAAAAAATAAAATAAATTGCTGATAATTTACTCAGCCCCGTATCATCCAAGATGTCCATCTTTCTTCAGTCACAAAGAAATTAAGAAATTAACATTCAAGGATTTTTTCCCCATTTAATGGACAAACGGGGGCAGCTTCAAAATTTCAGTGCAGCTTCAAATGACTTTAAACGATACCCGACGAAGAATAAGGGTTTTATCAAGCGAAATGATCGGTCAGTTGAAAAATAAATGAAACAGTTTAAGTTTTATACGCACAAATCCTCGCCTTGCTCTGTTCTGTGATTCGCATTAGTGACGTCACGTAATACGCTGAAAAGGTCTCACATAACCATAGCAAGGAAAAAGACAAAACTCTAAAACCAGCCTAAAATGGCTGGCAGATCTTGGTTTGTTTCCAGTCTGGCTAAGCTGGTGTTCAGCTGCTGGTAAAATAAATTAATAATTAATTAATTCAAAACCTCTCTAAAACCAGTCTGCTAACCCAGCTATGATGATACATCATCCTCAACTGATCCTCCACACTCCAGAAATCTTGCTCAGCTCCATTAGTTACACTGGGGTCAGTGAGTTTGTTTAATGAGATTCTGGCAGCCACAAGATGGCGCCACAACAGTGTCTGTATTAGGAGAAACATCTACACTGTTTATCTTTCCTACTGACAACATAATAGTGGATAGCAGAATAAATCCTTACATTAATTCTGTCACCTTGAAGTTTTTCAATTAATATGGAAAATAAAGTGGTCTGGTTAAAGGTAGGGTAGGCAATTTCAGAGAGGCTAGCAGGATCTAGCTATCTTTAAAAGCATATGTTTTAATAGGCCAATTATTGAGTTTGTGTTTGATTTGTGTCCATTTTTCCCTTGAACGCATGGCCACAAAAATAAAAAACTGAGAGAAAAATTGCACAAAAACAGTATTGTGTTGGAATCAGCAAGTTTTTGCAATATTATATTCCTGCAATACCAGACACAACAGTTTCAGAACTGCATTTCTAGGACCCTAGTTTTATTTATTTATTTTTAACAACACCATCTAAACAAACAAATCACAATAAAATTATACATATTTTTTTATTATCTCTCCACCTTATTATTAACGTAATAGCGGGCATGACCATCTTAAAACTTGCAGTGTCAGACCAACACCAGTTATTATTTATCTGTGCAAAAACAGTTCCTGATGCGGGTAGGTCAGGCTGTTAAACCTGTGACCTTTGACCCCTCACAAGCAACATCATATTACACTGTTCTGACTAGACTTGTTTTAATGTAAGCATAATGAGTCAAAATGTTTTGGTCTGTTTCTCAAGAAGAAGATTTTCCTAATATCGTTTCTTATGGATGGAACTTTAAATGAGATGTCCGTGTTCATACTTAGGATGGATTAATTGGTTATATTGATTGATTAATTTAATTAGATGATAATTTAGTTTTTACTGTGTTTTTCCTGCAGATTTAAACCCTCTCTGTGTAATTCTCCAGATTTCTTTTGTATCTGTGGTCAGATGATCTCTGAAGATTTGATAAATCAATCATTGAACAAACACATTCCACATGACACTATAAAAATAAAATAAAAATAAATAAATAATCCTGAACCGCCGTATCAGTATTGCACACTAGAGGGCAGACATGATTCATGACGGATGACAGAAAGATCATATAGACCAGTGGTATAATATCATTATCTTAAATTAACATTTATTCATTTAACAAAGGATTTTATCCAAATGACTTAAAAAAACTAATACAGAAGTAAATTTTACCTACAAAGCACAATATATTATGATATCATACCACATTACTGTAAGTACTAAAGTTCAGTAATTGCAAGTGCAAACAAACAAATGACTCCAATACTATATCACTAATAATGTAAATTCAAAGTTCAGAAAACAGCTACTTATATACAAGTCAAATAGTTATGCTACATTCATGAAAACTCATAGGATTTTTAAAACATAAAATGAACTAATACTCATAAAATACTGCATTTCATTCACTTTGACTTCAATTACTCCTTCACAACTTATTTTTCTGACTGTGACTGACTGTCTATGGGATAGTTCACACAAAAATGAACATTCAGTGATTTACTCACTCTGTGGTTGTTCTAAAGCCACATTATATTCTTTTTTATTTTTAGAACACAAAAGGAGAAATAACAAAAAACGGTCCTTTTGTCCATTTAAATAGAATTAAATGACCTTCTTCAAGCTTTAAAGTCCCCCTCATTGATTGTATCCCTTACAACTCATCTTTGAGCATCAAAATTACATATTTAAATGTTTTTTTCCTTGAATGTAACTCTACACCCTTGGCCCATTTAGTGTATGCGGCCATGAATATACAAATGTGTGTGTCATGTGACCAGTTTGTGACGTCAGAAACACCAGCGAACTGTTTTCCTTCTAAATATTAGCATCCTTAGAAACCCTTTGAACAACTTTAGTGGAGAAAGACATATAGTTCATCATAACATCACAATATACACACCAGTTATATCCCTATACCAGCTATATTGCTAAAGATACCTAATTTTTAATATCGGGATAACACAAGGGAGTTTCTTGACTCAGTGAAGAGTAGCCTATGAGAGAGTGATCATCAATTGACCCACCATTTATTTTTTTATATTTTGTACTATATGAATCATATTGTACGGAGGCGTATTGCATTCACTTGAAGAAAAAAAAATCTACTCTGTTTTTCTGAATTAACGAGTTAATTTTTCATGAGAAAAAAAAATTCTCTGTTTTTCTGAATTAATGAGTTAATTTTTCATGAGAAATTTTTTTTTGCTGTTTTTCTGAATTAATGAGTTAATTTAATGGAATTTTTTTTTTGCTCTGTTTTTCTGAATTAACGAGTTAATTTAATGGAATTTTTTTTTGCTCTGTTTGTCTGAATTAATGAGTTAATTCAGAAAAACAGCAAAAATAAATTCTCAAGAAAAATTAACTCCTTAATTCAGAAAAACAGAGCAAAAAAAATTTTTCTCATGAAAAATTAACTCATTAATTCAGAAAAACAGAGCAAACATTTTTTTCTCATGAAAAATTAACTCATTAATTCAGAAAAACAGAGTAGATTTTTTTTCTTTATTGCTGTTTTATAACATTGCTATTTTTTTCTCTCATAAGTCTTTCGCTGTTGTGGTTTCACTGAAGCTGTGATCTGATTGGTTCATTGTGCTCTGGTGGGCGTGTCCACGTTATTGAAAGTCTTTGATAGACGAGGAGTGTGCAGAACACAGCAAACACTGAATGATTATTAGAGCCACAACACAAAAAAAATCATTCGAGTAAATATCATAGATTATTAATTTATTATATAATTATTTATAATTATAAGAATTATATATTTTTTTGTCTTTAACAAGCAGATCAATACAACATTCACATGTTAATGTTAAATATTAATAATATTTATTATATTTAATTTTATATTTTTTATATTTAATTTAATTTTATAATATTTAATATTTATTTATTTATTATATAAGTCTCTGTTGATACAGTGAAAATCTATACAACAGCTCCACCTGGTGGTTTTCACTAACATCTCTAATCTCTCACTTGCTGTGATATGCTAGCATAAAATTCTTAAAAGTTGTTATGCAAAAAAAACAAAAAACAAAAAAAACATGCAAGATTGTTCTCATTACTTTATGCCTGTTTGTATTACAATATTAAATAAACATGCTTTTTATAACATGCTGTTGGCATCCAATCTCTATTAATTTAGTAGTGTAGTTTCTGTCATTGTACTCATGAGGGCAGACTCGAGGAAGACAAAACCTGATCCCAGATCAGTATCTATTTTCCATTTAACTTCCTTTGAGCATTCAACATGAAATCAGCACGAGGCTATTAGACAAAGCTTGTATCTACGGCCTGTTAATGTGTTTTAATAAAGATTGGAACAAAACAGTGGCAACACTGAGAAAATAATATTTCTGAATAAAAACAATACCATTTAACACTTGGTCTAAGCTTTCTGCATGATGTACACAAAGCACACCCTCTGCCAAATGTTTATTATTATTATTATTATTATTAATAATAATAAGAGAACATATGAACATCGTTTCATAAAAACATACAAAGACAGAAAGTTCAAAAACCCTCTGCTACATTATGTAAAGTAGACTCGCTCCCTCGGTCTAAATTGGGGGAACTGGAGATCTGAAGATCTCCTATTTTAAGATATGGGGTAAAATATGGGCTAGTGGGTAAGTTGAGCCACCAATTAAACCTAAGGGAACTGTGCAAAAGATGATTTTACCAAGGATAAGGCATTATGGCATGAATTCTGTAAAATTGCTTTGAATAAAATGAAAACAATTTTTTTTTGATATGGTGTTTTATTTCATTTTAAAATATTTAAAGACATGAGATAGGTGGAAAAAATATATTTCAATGTTTTTTCATTCTTTTGCAAAAGTTTTGCAATACCCTGATAAACTTTGCATTCGCTCACAAAACCTTTGTAAAACTTCAGCAAGAGAATGCAAAAGTGATGAAATATATTATTTCCTCCCATCTTTCAAGGCCTCAGTACTCGGACATGTCATCTGTGGCAAATCTTCCACTTGGTCTGTTATTGGGGTATCGCCTAATCTACATTCCTAAATGTGATTTAAAATCAGACCTGTTGTTTGTTTGCTTTTCATGTTTGTCTTTTCTCTCTTTTTTTGCAATTCTCAGTGCAGAATGAAAGCTTCAACTGATGAAGGGTGATTCAAAATGTTTTTAGACTTTAATGTGAAGAAAATAAAAAAATACTTTCGATGAGGAATTTCACAATGCAAATCTCATCACTTCTCTGTTCAGCCAAATTGTGCTTCAAATATGGGAAGGACCCAAAAACTTTATCCCATTTCTCCAAGAAAAAAAAAAAACTTTCAGAGCGGCATTTTCTATGAGCTAATACGCAACTATATATTTCAATGTTGCAACCTTACTTCTAATACTTGTGACATCTTTATCTTAAATTGTGACTTTATACTGTATTTCACAATTATGACTTCATATCTCACAATTGTGACTTTATACTGTATTTCACAATTATGACTTCATATTTCACAATTGTGACTTTATTTCTCAGAAGCGCACCTTTTTTTGCATTTCATTTTCTTATAATTCTTTGTTTATAAACGGTCACAATATCAGGATAAAAACACCTACAACAATCCCATTAGAAATCAATCTCAACATCTGGACATCAGAGGACTCTGCCAGATCCGTTCAGGTATGACATTTGTGATATTATAGGGTGAAGTACCCCTTTAAATACGATTGTCACTCCTCTTTTGAGTGCTTTAATCTCATTCTGTCCACATGGGCTTTTGTAATGACAACCAAAACTTACAAACAAATGAATTATGATAGTACTTAGGCTATATAACAACACTGAACTAATAGTAGTAGCACTTACCAGATGCTGTGTTTCCTTCGACATGCCATCACACACGTGAGTCTCAGGTGAACGAAGCTTCTGTCGTCATAAATCACGTGCTGGTGGCACAAAATAAATAAAAAACGACGTTCATACAATACCTTTTGTACTGTGTCTTTTTGTACAAGAAAATTCAACATATACTATCAATGAAGCGGGGCCTGCATTTTTTTATCAGTTTTATTTAGATAAACATGACACTAATATCTTGACTACATGAAAATAGTTTTTAGTGTTCGAAAAATGCAAATTTGCACAATTTTACTTTCCTCTCAACCCTATGTCCACTATTATGGATTCACTGAAGCTGTGATCCGATTGGCTCTCTCTGCTCTGGTGGGCGTGGCTGCTGTTGCTGGTTTATGACATCAGATTATCAAGACGAGTTTGAAAGAGGACAGAAAGACGTTCTGCTACGTTTGATCCTCTCACACAATTAAAACAACTGTGAATACTGCTTGCAATGTATATTTAGTCACTGCATAGCACTGAATATAGAAAAGTAAAGAACACGCATCCTGGTTTATTTAAACGAGTAGGGATAGTTTACCCAAAACTGAAAATTAGCCCATGATTTACTCACCCTGAAGCCATCCTTTGGTGTAGCCTATATGACTTTCTTCTTTCAGACGAGATATATTAAAAAAATGTCCTGGCTCTTCCAAGCTTTATAATGGTGTGTATATTTTTTGGAAGTCCCTTGTGATATCCATATCCATAATAAAAGTGCTCTGCGGGGTTAATAAACGCCTTCTGAAGTGAAGCGATGCATTGGTCTAAGAAAAATATTGTAATATTTTGCCGTAAGTCGACTTGCGTACTAGCCTGGCTAACGCCAGACCCAATTCTCGTTGAGACTTGGGTCTGGGAACCATAGACATCTATATAAAGGCTAGATGACTCACGGCGGAATATTTATCGTCACCGGCGGCCATCTTGTCACAGACAGGCTTTCTGGCGGGCTCTGTGGTATCTGATGTAAGAAATACTCTTATCTTGTTGAAATCTTGACGGATTTACAAACGGTTTGGTTTCTTACAAACGTTATTAACGTGGCTATAATTCTGGATGATTATTTATTTATACACTTATTATTCATAAGTATGCAGTATCAGAACTACATCTCTGCCGTTTATAACAAATCAGACTGTTTGAAAATCGGTAGAAAATTGATTAAGTTACGCTGATTTAAAAAGTACATGCACCATTAAAACAATGTTACCAGTGAGCGAGCTGCCTGTGACAAGATGGCCGCCAGGTGCTGACGTCGCCCTCCATTGGCCAGCAGCGTTGACGAGAGATATCTATGTTGGGAAGCACATGTTCATTTTCTCGTATTTGAGGCGTGGTTTACGAATGCCCGGCGCCGTTTATTGGGTGCTAAGAATGCCTATCAAATGCGCCTGTACTATAGCTCATAGCCAATCGTTTCAATTAGAAAAACACTGAGTACAGTTTAACATAGATGTTGTTATTTGCATTGAAAGTTGTTTGCGCTTGAATTTCACAAGTTTAAAAAAAATAATAATTTAATGACTAAAGTCAACAACTTTAATCGGGTAAGTTACGTGTGCACAGCTGAAAGTTATGCTAATAAAGTGGTAACATTAGCTGTTATATTGATATTGAAAAGCAACACAACTTAGTGGCACTGTCTGTGACAACCACAGTAGGTAGTCTACAGGCATAATGACAATATGATATTAATAAATATCACTTACCATTTATAAGTTAAATGGACTTCGTCGACGACGATGCCTAGCAGGTTGGTAATACAACTCCGTGGCTAACATGTCTTGCCACTTTACGCTCATCCAGGCCTCGGGAGTCGGGACTGCCGAACAGAAGTTGGTATCGACAATTCTTTATCGCATTTTCTTTCTCGAGACACAGCTGAGCGGCAGATATTCCAAGGTTGACCACCTCCCTGGTCCTCCATTGGGCGATTAATGTCGAGACAACAATAACGACTGGGGTCTCGCGAAGTTTAACACCAAAAACGGCTCTTTTTTTCAAAATAAACTTGCATTCTAAACTACTTAAAACAATATCTAAGGCAGGCTGCATCAAACGGTAGCTTCGCGTCTGCTGCCATGTTGAATCCATAGATAAACAAACTGCGCAGGTGTGAGGGATAGATGTCGTCATCGTCTTGCTGCTCCCTCCCCGTTCTGTGATTGGTTCCCGTATTACAGAAGGTTGAAATTGTGGTTACTGAAATTGAAGACATCTGTCATTTGTTTTTTTATTGTAACGTTTCATCAAGTTTTTGGAATGACTTGGGATCTTATTGTTTTTCTAAAGTTAATATGAATGGTAGTCTTTGCATCAAGGATATCATCTGTTTTTTTTGAATGTCCAAATGTCCAAACAAGTCCTCCTTAGAATCTACTGTTAACTTCTTGATAATTGTGACAAAATTTTACTTTGACAAGCAAAGATTTCTTATGAAAATTCCTATTTTTAATGAGTTTTTATGTGAAGTAAATTATTTAATCAAATCTTTTAGGAAAATTGATAATAGAAAATGTTTTTCTTTTCTGAAGAAATATGATGAGATCTTTCATGTACCAAGATGATTAGTAGCCTATCTGTTTGCTGTTTGTTTGTTTTTTTGTTTTTGTTAGGGCCCAAGCCCTGAAAGGGCGAAGGCCCTATTGTTTTCCTTGCGATTATTTTTCTTCTCTATTATTAGGGCCCAAGCCCTGAAAGGGCGAAGGCCCTATTGTTTTCCTTGGGATTATTTTTCTTTACTATTATTATTATTATAATAATTATTATTTTACTACCTTTTGGGCACTTTTGGGGCCCTTAACGTGCTCGAAAACTCTTGAAACTTTGCACACGGGTCAGAACCCGCGGCCATCAGAGCCGGGCTGAAGATGGTACCCGGGCGTGGCAGGGCAGCTCGTCAGCGCCCCCTGGAAACGGGGTCCGAACACTTGGTCCATAACTCAAACACGCTTGTATGTAATAATATGAAACTCGGTACACACGTTGATCTCATCGTTTCAATCTATACCTCGCGCTCTTACTTTTTACCCCAGCCCAACAGGAATTTGCTATTGAGGTTTGTTTGTAAAACGCTCGCAATGGAATGTCAAATACTCCTCCTAGAGCTTTGATCCACATTCGACGAAACTCGGTCAGCGTGAAGTCAAGACATTGAGGATGAAAGTTTGCGAGGGGATTTTTTATATCTCGAACGGTTTGTCCGTGGCGAGGAAACGAAATCATTGGCGAGAAACGTGAAACAGGAAGTGTGTTTATAACTTCAGCATACATTAACTGATCTTGATGAAACTTCAGCAGTGTGTTCGCTGTAAGAGGACGATCACATGGATGTGACTATTGTGAGTCAAAGTTATAGCGCCACCAACTGGCAGCAGGAAGTGTGTCACTTTCAAAATGCTTAGATATCACCCTTTTATTTTACCCGATTTGCTTCAAACTTCATATGTATAATGTAAACATACGGCAGATGTAGACCTGTGAATGGATTCTTGATATCTTTGAAACTGTTGCCGTGGCGACGCATCAAACTTTACCCTTCTTTTAGGATGCTTTTAGGATGCTTTTGAGACCCTTAGCATGCTTCAAATTGCATGAAACTCGACAGACTCATCACATTTATTTAGCCAGTAGACATGTGCAAAGTTGCAGAAACGGGCGTGGTGAGGGCTCAGTAGCGCCACTTTTGACAAAAGTGGGGTGGTTAGTTTTAACTAGAGTTACAAAAATTGGTATGTATATTGTACTCCTCGAGCCGGACAAACTTTTTAATTGACACTTATTAGCTAGGACCCACAGAAACTCAGAATATTTTTGTTTGAATATGGCCACTCTGAGCCTTTGGCTGGCTGGCTGGCTGTCTGTGTGTGTGTGTGTGTGTGCAAGGGGAGGGGGCTTAACCATTTCACTGCTGTGTGTATGACCTGCATAAAGAAAATACATTTCTCAAGCCTGGTATTTTTTAAATAAGTTTTTATTTTTATTTTTTATAAGTAAAGGCATATAACTAGTTTAATTGTAGTGAATTGACAATAGTTTTATATAATTAGTTTATTAATCAGATTAACTTGGTCAATAAACTTGGTCTGAAAATTTGGTCCATAAATTAAAACACACTTGCATGTAATAATATGAAACTTGGTACACATATAGATCTCATCGTTTCATATATACTTCACACTCTTACTTTTTACCCCCAGCCCAACAGGAAGTTGGCTATTTAGGGTTGTGTTTAAAAAACATGCAATGTAATTTAAATTATTGCTCCTAGAGCACTGAACCAAATTCGACGAAACTCGATCAGCGTGAAGTCAAGACATTAAGGATGAAAAAGTGCCACGGGATTTTTGATATCTCGAACGGTTTGGCCGTGGCGAGGAAACGAAATTATGGCGAGAACATGGAACAGGATGTGTGTTATAACTTCAGCATACATTAACTGATCTTGATGAAACTTCAGCAGTGTTTTCGCTGTAAGAGACCGATCACATGGATGTGACTATTGTGAGTCAAAGTTATAGCGCCACCAACTGGCAGCAGGAAGTGTGTCCACTTTCAAAATGCCGTGGCAACGAAACAAACTTTAACATTATTTTTTGATGCTTTTGGGACTCTTAGCTTGCTTGAAATTGCTTGAAACTCAACAGATACATCACATTTATTAGCCAATAGACATGTGCAAACTATGGCAAAAGATTAAAGTAATGTCAAAAAAGTAAACACTAAAAGCCTCATATCTTCTAAAAATGTAATTATACATCATTTGTTTCTAAATTAAATTATACAAATATTATAACTTGGTCTTGCTCAATCTGAGCCTGCTGTCTTTGCCTGTCTGTGTATGTGTGTGTGTTTGTAGGGGAGGGGTATTAACCATTTCACTCCTGTGTGTATGGCCTGCATAAAAAATAAATGCCCTTAAGCCTGGTATTTTTTTAAATAAGTTTTTTATTTTTTATGTAAAGGCATATAACCAGTTTAATTGTAGTGCATTAATAGTTTTATATAATTAGTTTATTAAATTAAATTAACTTGGTCCATAAACTTGATCTGAAAATTTGGTCCATAAATCAAACACACTTGCATGTAATAATATGACTTGAGTGTTAATCACATCAATGTTTTCAGTTTGAATATAAAATATATAAATTATGTAAAAAAAAATAAAGTTGATCCAGCTGGAGCGCAGGCTGAGAATAGCGCTGTCATGACTGGATCAGAGATCATCAGTCATGCCTTCTCATACCTTACGCGCACACCACGCCCACTTACATCAGATCACATCAACATGTCAGCCGGAGGGATAACGAGGGTCGTCGTCGCTTTTGGATTCAAGAATTTCTTACAACAAGATGGCAAAGAACAGCGCTTTGCAAGAACATGCAACGTTAAGATCGACAGTCAGATGACAACCTCCAATTTCGTCCGTCATTTGAAGAGCCATTCTGCCCGTAAGTGCTTGTCAATTTGTTAATGTTATCTGGTTAGCTCGTTCGTAGTTAGCTAGCTAATGTAAGTTAAAGGAGAACTCCGGCGCAAAATTACACATTGTTACCTAGTCAACCGTTATCTGAGATTTGTTTTCATGACTGCCGAATGTAAAGTTTTATCTATAAAAACAGTTTAGCCTATAAGTGACGTCCGACATTCTGCATATTGTGTTATTTTGTTAAGCCCCACTAAAGGCATAAAAAACGTAAAGCACAATCAAGTTTTCACACTATATATCCAAGACTTCTAAGTCATTCAATAGCTTAATGTGTGGTAAAATGAATATTTTTAGTCTCTAAGTTAAAGTTAACGGAAAGTCATCTCGCCTCAGTCATTCTCCATGCATCAGCATTAGCGCGTCGCGTTCGGTTGCGACAGTAACACGACGACACTCTCTTCAAGATCAATGTTCCCAATATTATACTTTATTTGTAGATAAGGCATAAAGGTCTATGATTTGCATAAAATGACTATCTTGCTGGAGTGGAGTTTATTGCCCTTTAGAATACACTAAGCATTAGTGCTGCACGATTAATTATATCGCAGTCGTAATAGCGATCTCAAACCTATGCAATTATATAACGCAAAATGCCGCGATTTTAAATGAAATAAACAAAGTAGGGCTATTAGCGGCAGCATCTCTTCTTTTTTGTCATCCTTTGACTAGTGTTACAAGATCCCCCTCTTATTGGTCAAATGCCTTTTCGCATTTTGCACGACAAAGAAGTGAAAAGCTGCCCTGTGAGTGCCCTAGATTAGAATAGATGAGACTCGCGTAATGCGCATG